>JAYESA010000017.1:13950359-14055359 GCA_036927795.1 Iris macrosiphon | reverse complement strand
CAAACTAACCTTCCAAGCTTCCAATCCAAGCTCCAACACCAAATCTAAGCTCTACCCACCTAGATTAGGGGAAAATGTAGGGTTAGGGTTCACACAAAAGTAAGAAATGGAAGAAGGAAGAGAAGAAAAAATGAGAAAACTTACTTGGGAAGAAGAAGAAGTAGTGGAGAAGAAGAAGAAGAAGAAGTGAAGAAGAAGATAAAAATGGGGAGGGGGCTGATGTTACACGGGTCTAGGACTGGAAATAGGCCGGCCACAACATGTAATAAGGGTTTACATAGCCAAAAGACCAAAAAGCCCCTCTCCTAACTTGGGTTTGGGTTTCGGGTTCCAAAAGCACTCAAACTAACTCCCAATCTCTCCAACTAACCCACTAAAAATATAATAAATATTCTAAACCCCAAAAATAGGTCTCACAAGGGTGTTGGTTGGGTCGGACATGGGTCCACTAGGGTCTGACATGGGTCCAGGCTAGCCAAAACCCTAAAACAATCAATAAAAAAAAATACAATCACTAATTAAATATAAATACAATTAATTATAAATACTACACAATTAAATAAATTAAAATATAAAAAAAATCCGGCTCTGGAAATGGGGTGGTGACAATTAGGCCTTGGATTTTTAAAAGATTGAACATTTGGTTCAGAAGAAGAACCTTCTTGAGCTATCGATCTTTTTATAAGATACTTTTCCATTCTGTTTCAAAATAGAGTAAAATAGACCGAACACATTTTAACAATAGGGCAAAATAAATTAGGCATGGATAATGAATCAATTTTATTTCATGTAAGAGCAAATTAAGTTTTGGGCAAAATCAATTAGGACATGAATCAATTGGGGGCCATCTAACTTAGGGCATAAATCAATTATGGGCTATCTAATTTTGGGCATGAATCAAATAAGGGCCATCTAATTTAGGGCATGAATCAACTAAAAATTATTTAAAAAAAATTAGGGCATGAAATAACTAGATGTGTTACTTGAGATTGAAAAAAAAGGAGATACGAAAGCTACTAGAGAGAAGGGAGGGAGTCACTACGGGAGAGAGGGGAGAAAGCCACGGGTATGAGTGCTGCTACAATTTTTTTAAGGCAAGTGCCGGCGTGTCGCACGAGAGAGAGAGAGAAAGAGGAAAGAGATGGGAGGGAAGAAATGTGATGTTGCTGCTGCTTTTGTTTTTTCTTAGGTTCACAAGTGAGTGCCTTTTGTTTTTTTTGGCTCGGCTCACAAGTGAGTTGCTGTATTTTATTTTTGTTTTGGCATGTGAGTGGGGTCACATGCATGTTCACTCAAAACTTAAAGAATGTTTCACATTCCTTCCTTTTCGGCTCCTTTATGCATCAACACTGCTGCCCACAAACAAAAAATTTCTTGATTGCAAAAAAAAAAAAAAAAATCTCACGAATTTTTTATATTTGCTCAACGGGGTCATGTGGCACCACTAGACCTTCTTTCCCTCCGCCACTAGGGACACCATCATCCTAGACATATTAGGTCCAGTTAGGCTTGTGATTATAAAGTTGGTTGGACGAAATGGGTTGATGTTGCATATTAAAATCGTACACAACGACAAAAGGTAAATAAATTACCATTTTCTCGTAATTGCGTCACGAAAGTTGTGCGACCAAAACGAAGCATGAGATTGAGAATTTATGAGTGACAATCATATCATGAGCCTAAATTGGCTCGTTTAGGTCTAGCATGCAAAGTTGGTTGGAAGGTAAGGGCTAATGCATTGCTCAAGATCTTAAGACCATGGTGATGGGTTTCTAAAGTTCAATTAAATTGTCTAATAAATATTTAAATTAAATAGATAATAAAAATAAATTTCTAATGACCAAAATAACCCTATATAAAAATCAGAGTGCTTATAGGTGACCACATTAGTGTGATAATAACTTGTACATATCATGTTGGGTCCATATGGAGTGTATCTGTCCACCTTCACTTGCTTGGTTCTTGTATTTTGGGGGATGTGGGTGACAATTCCTAATGATACCTTGAATTTTTATAACAAAAGAAAGTATGATGTTTGTGTCGTTGGCCCTCTCCGCACCATCCTCTCGATAAATTATGGAACTTTCATTGCTCTCCATGTATAATCACCCCCATGAGGTTGTTGTCATCCTCCCCAACTTTCCTTGGTTGACCCCTCTCTCACAAGACTTTAAAAACCATTCGCTTCAAATTCATCAACAACAATTCTCTTCTCTCTCATCCTCCATCTCCACTTTTTTTATGATTCGAGATGTACTGTTGAAATAACTATTACTTTACTATATTTGTCATGTACATATCTCGAAGGATCTCTTCTAAGGGACTTTTATTTTTTGTCTCCTTACAAGTGGGAGATCCTAGGAGCCAGAAATTAATATTTTTTTTTTTTATCAAAAATGAGATTTGCCATAGGTTGACCAAGTGTCACGGTGGTCGTCAACTATGGTAGCCTTTGACTAATTATAGTTTATTGATAGATAATAATTACGGTGAAGTTAAGTCTAATATTGGACTACAAGATAATACCAAAGTGTAGTTATTTAAAAACTTTAAGGTATCAATATAAAAAGGCCTGCTTATTTTGTAGACTATTATGCTATTTCCAAATTAAGTCTCTACTAATTAAGTAACACCCTCTTTCGTTTAGACGGATTCCTTGCATATCATTATGAAAAGTGAAAGTGACAACGTGTCACCCTAACTCTCAAGTCGACAAAGGGGGGTGCGTTAGCGCTCCGTGAGAATGAGCAATGCTCGTAACAACGAACCTCATCTAAATCATAGTATGCCATATATAACTATCCAGTAGGGCGGATAGACCTTCCATCCAGTACCACTACCCGCTTATACTAAGGTCGAGCTTAATAAAAGAAAGAGGCTTGGTGACAACAACTAGAATGATATATTATTGAGAAATTTTGAGTTGCCCCCATTTGTTTTACTATAATTCAAGGTGCATCCCACCGAATTATCATAATGCATAAAAATCTTTCACTTTTAATGAAAACCGTCAATGACTAACAATCAACACCTTTGACCCTCCATTTAAGTGGGGTGCACTTTGAATTATGACCAAAATACCCTCAAATAAGAGGATTGCACGTTGAATTATGGTAAAATAAGTGGGGTGCAACTCAATATTTATTTATTTATTTATGTAGGTCAAAAAAGTTGACTCTTAATTATTGACAGTTTCCGTTAAAAATGGAAATTTCATGCATTATGGTAATTCGGTGGAGTGCACATTGAATTATGGTAAAATATATGGGCAACTCAAAATTTTTCAATATTATTTAGGTGTGAAAATACCGTTTTTGTTCCAGTAGCCCAGGCCCAGGCTAACAACCCGGCCCACACTAGCAACCCTTTCTTCTCTCTCTCTCTCTCTCTCTCTCTTAGATCGTCTTCTTCGCTCAACAAATCTCACTGTGCTCTTTCTCTCTCCTCTCCCCCACTCCAGCTCCAAAACCCTAACCCTAATTCCATGGAGGACTATCCCGAGGAGCTCCGAGCTCCTCCCGTCTCCCTCGTCTCCCTCGTCGGCTGCTCCGAACTCCACCACCCGATCTCCGCGTTCCTCCACTCCGAGAGCCCTCCGATCAACACCCTCGCTCTCCCGGACTTCTCCAAGATCTCGATCTTCGAGAGGAAAGCGCGGGATCCGTTGGGTTCTGGCCAGCCGGCGCCGGTGGCTGGGTTCCTGAAGCGGGACTGGCTGCTGAAGCACCGGACCAGGGTCCCGGCGGTCGTGGCGGCGATGTTCGGCTCGGACGAGGTCGTCGGGGACCCGGCGCGGTGGCTACAGGTCTGCACCGATCTTGATAACCTAAAGTATGGATTCCCCTTCCCCTCTTTTAGTGTTTATATTGTTTGTTGATTGTAGAAACATGAGATCTTTATTTGCACAAAATTTAAATTTCAAAGCTGAAATGAGAGCTTATTATTTTGAGCTGGCATTTGGGTTAATTTGATCACTTGCTAATAGGAGCCTTATTTTTGAGAAGATACTGGATTATGTTGCATGTATATGTACCAAAAAAAACATAATACAGACAAGGCGATACAATTTTGTGTGTCCCCTAGTTTATTTTTGAGTTTTTGTGTCGAGTCCGATACTTGACCAACACGGCGTGACGGAGATACGACGTATTTTCTGGCTGTCCATGCTTCTTATCGTGATAGTATGGCTTGGCACCTGCATCCTGTGGGATGCGGGTTCTGGACCATGGAAACTACCTCTCCATATAATATAATGGTAAGGCTGGGGACATCTGAATCCTCCTATGGAGTGGTCTCGAAAATTGACATTGTTAGAGTAGTCTGAACACAATGGAGTGATTTGGAGATTGACATTGTTAGAGTACATATACTCAACACAATGGAATGTCCTTCATTAAGTAGAGTACATATTTGTAGAGAGGGGAGAGACACCAACTTTAGTTCCTAAGCAATTTGGGACTAAAATAGTAAACAAGGACGCTAAAAATAGATATCTCAACTATTCTGATATTCCCCCTCAATCTGGCCAATGTATCATACATGCCCACTTGGTACACACTACACACAACAAAAAACTGGATGAAAGAGCGGATTTGTAAACAAATCGATGATCTAGTCCTTGGAACGAGATAAAGGGGTTGCTTGCCTATGACTACATCTCTAACAAAGTGATAATCCTATGCTGAAATATGAGATCTTTATTAGCAGAAAATTGGAATTCCCGTGCTGAAAATTAGGTTTTAGTTTGTTGCTACATGACTTGTGGATTATTAGACTATTTAAGCAGCTATATGGCTAATTTGATCACTAGCTAAGTAAGAGCCTTATTTTGAGAAAATAGTCTGGACTCCAAAGGTTGTTGCCTGTAACGTCGAATGTTGCTTGGATACGGATACCAAAAAGGCAAAAATACGATATAGACAACGATTCAAACACGGCATTGATTTTTGTGTCCTAGTTTATTTTGGATTGTTTGTGTTGTGTCTGCCAACACGATTTGACCTACACAACCTATTTTTTGAGTGTACATCCTATTGTGATAGTATGGCCTGACACTTGTATCTTAGAGGATGTTGGTTGAGGTCATGGAAACAACTGCTCCATATACAGGGCTAACACTAGGGACATCTTAAGTTTTAACCCTCCAAAGACACTGCATTAGCGAGAACCTTGTGACAAAACAATGCAGATTTTAGTGGTTTGGATATTGACATTGTTAGAGTAAGAGTAAGATACTCAACACAATGGAGTGGTTTGGAGATCAACATTGTTAAGAGTACATATACTCAACACAATGGTATGTCCTTCGTTAAGTAGAGTACATATTTGTAGAGAGGGGAGAGACTCCGACTTTAGTTCCTAGGCAATTTGGGGCTAAAGTAGTAAAAAGGAAAGCTAAAAGTAGGGAGGGCCATATGCCCACTACGATATTAAATTAATTTCTTTTTGGGGAGGTACCACATGTGGTAGCTTGCTACTATGGGCCCTCGAGCGTCACCCATATGTTCACTACGACACATGCTAAACACACCCAATTGGAATGTACTACTCACATGCTAGAAAAAAAGGAAGCTAAATTGATATACGAGAATATCAACTCTTAACTAATCTAAAATTCTCCCTCATGTTGAACCAATGTATAAAGCATGCCCAACTTGGTACATAGATTAGAGAACGGGACAAAGAGAGAGGCTTCGTAAACAAATCAATGAGCTAGTACGTGGAACAAAAGGGGTAGAAGTTTGCTTGCCTATGACTACATCTCAAATAAAAGGACAATCCACCTCAATGTGTTTGGATTATCCATTATTTTGATATACGAGAATATCAACTCTAACTAATCGAAAATTCTCCCTCATATTGGATCATGTATAATGCATGCCCAACTTGGTACATAGAATAGAAAACAGGACAAAAGAGAGTGGCTTCGTAAACAAATCGATGATCTAGTACTTGGAACAAGATAAAGCGGTAGAAGTTTGCTTGCCTATGACTACATCTCGAATAAAATGACAATCCAACTCAATCGTGGCCGACATGATTGCTGGCGATAAAAATAGCAGTACGGTAATCACCATGCATTGGTAGCGCTTCAGTGTAATAGATGCCTAGGTCAACCATCAAGCTCTGTATCCACATCATCTCAAAGCATCTACTGGCTTTTAAATCAATATTGTATTGTAGTGTAAGTTTCTTGTCAAGTTAGGTTGTAGTTATTGATTGAATCCAAATACTTATTATCAACTATCATATAAATTTGTATTTTATCATTTATCTTCTATTATTTTTTAGTCGAATTCAATTATAGCGAGTTATCTGGTATACTGGGAAGCACAAATATATATATATATATATATATATATATATATATATATATATATACACTCACCTGGCTACACCCGAGGGCTCCTGGCCGGAAGGGCGCAGGTCGATTCCCCCATCCGCTGTGGGTGCTCCAACTTAGGATGCACGGATGGTCACAAAAAAAAAAATATATATATATATATATATATAGTCGAGAAATAATCAAAAGTCAGCCATATTGATGTAGTGTTAAACCAATATTCTATTTGTGTTTATTTTCAACATTTTTTACAATTTTGATATACTAATGAACCCATCTACAATAAAAATATAACACTGAAATTTGAAGTATTTATTTTCATGGAACAAAATAAAAACGGTTAAGACTTTTTTTTTTTATCACTCTTTGCTGTCATTTGTAGGATTAAATTGCATTTCTTTTGTGCTTAATTCCTTCAATTTCTTCCATTCCCCATGCTTATTTCCTGCAACTTTGAATCCCACTTAAAATCTATACTCTAATACCTAATTAAAAATCTCTATAGTCTAGTACTTACTTTTAAAATCTGATTCATAAGAAAATCTTATCTAACATAATCCACGATTTGAAAATAAAAGATAACATAATGTGACGTAGTTTAGAATTTAATTTATTAGAAATTGGTACTCTTCATCCTTATAGACTAAATATGGATTAGAATTAATTAGCCTTGTATTAGATTTTTTTTGGGAGAAAATTTATTGATTTATATAAGTTGGATTAGATTAGATTAGATTAGATTTCTATGATGAATTGGATTATCCATTATTTTAAACTATATACGAAGAGAAAAAAAAATTGAAAATATGTAATTATGGGATATCTAGGAGACTTTTGTGAGAATATGGTGGAACCACAGCTTGGATCACCTAGGAAAAAAAATTGAAATTGCCGAATATGAAGGAGGTTTTTTAAATTTTGGGTGGGGCCACAGTCCCCTTGACCCCAACTACTGTCCCCTTGACCCCAACTACTGTCCGTCTTCACTGGATAAAAAAATAGTGGTACACTGAACAAATTAGTGCAATAAGGAAGCCAATATTTATGCTTATGGGCTTAGTGTTATAGAACATAATGAGATGGGTTGAAAAATATATAGGGTTCTTGAAGTTAGGTTATGGTCTGAGACTACATCCTTATGTAAGTCAAAACAAGTTTCACTTTTTTTTCCTGAACCAGCTAGGACAATACTAGTGATCCATTCTGCATAAATGCATCTCATTTCAAGATATTGATGTTGCAATTGGTTCTATCTTCCTGACTTAGCTCATGCAGCAGTAACATGTCGTGATTTATAAACATTAGTTTCTCTTCCTCTTGATCAGCACAATGTCAGTTAAATATAGTAGAAGTTGGGGCATCAACTGTGTAGAACGGAAGAACAAACTCTTGTCAGCATTTTCAGTATTCTTATTCAATGGGATTAATTTCATCTTTATACATGACATGCCTTGTTTCACATTCTAACCTTTATGGTATACAAAGATTATGGCTAGTTTTGTTTACTTAACCAAACTTTTTTTTGTTATGCTGACAGAGCTTTAGTTCGTGGAAGAAACATCAAATTGGTTGTTATACTCGTATTGAGAACTATTAGAGGTAAGTAAGAGGCATGTGAAGGCCTCTGGTTTGACTGCGGGAACCGTGAAAGGCTCAAATAAAATTATAAGATTATGTTTGTGAAGCTAATATCTTTGTTGCAGATGATGTCAGCGAGGACCTTATGACTGCACTTAAGAAACGTGCAGAAGTGGATTCTAAACATCTGGTTCTTTTTGTTCAAAATGATGCATCAGAATTAAGAGAATCACTCAACAGGTTTGTACAGAATTGCAAATCCTAATTTCTTGTCCATTAATAGTTTGGCTTTGAGACCAATCTAGCTAATCTTTTGCGTAGCATGAATGAATTTAGGATGAATCTTTCAAAGCAAATAAATTTAGGGCAAAAATTAGTATAGTGGACTCCAAAAATTGGAATGTTGATTGTTGGTTGGTGTCATGTGCGAATTTTGTATTAATGATCTTCCTCTTGCATCATGCAAAATCTTATGCAGACTGGCAAAGATATTTGCGGAATTATGTAATGCATATTATATGGAGGAGGGTCGAAGGATGAAAGCCCGTATAGACAAGAAGAATAGTAGCTATGCCGAGCTGAATATCCGCTATTGCTTCAAGGCAAGAAATGCTCTTTCTAGATTCTTTTGATTCCATGACCATACAGTATCCATCTGCTCACAATAAAAACAATTATTTCTTCCTGTTAATCTTAGCTTTTGCTAAGTAGTTGTATGGATAGAAGTTTTTATGTTGTAAGCATATGGAGAACTGTTACCTAGTAATTGTTTTTTCTTGCCACCCTTTGCTACACTGAATGACTGAATATATGGTCATAGTTAACTGTTCTTGTTTCATCTTGAAGGATTTGTTTATCTCAGCTTTTGCTAAGTAGTTGTATGGATAGAAATTTTTATGTTGTAAGCATATGGAGAACTGCTACCTAGTCATTGTTTTTTCTTGCCACCCTTTGCTACACTGAATGACTGAATATATGGTCATAGTTAACCGTTCTTGTTTCATCTTCAAGGATTTGTTTATTCTTTGTATTCAGAATTTATTTGACCCTCATTTATTCACAGGAATTGGCTATCATTCGTTTAATCTAGTCCAGATTTGCTTATTCCAATGACTCATGAACACTTTTAATGCAGTCCAGATTACTTACTCCGATGACTCATGAACACTTTGTCATATTTGCACGTCCAATGCATGCAAATTAATATTAATGTAATAATTGGACATCTGTGAGGGGTTGCGTATGCAAGTGGTTAAGGTAATCAATACCAAAAGAAAGAGATGATAGAATCATAGAAGTCTAGGTTGGATACATATCTTGGGATAAACAAGTGCATGACAGCTACTATGGCAGGTCCTCTTACTTTTATACTAGGGCTTCTGTGTTTTTTAGCTACTCAATGCTTTCTACTTATATCTTGCTTCCATGTTGTTTATCTTTATTTCATCCTACAAAGTACTTCAGTCAATAACCGATAACCTGGCCTAAAATTTAGCTAAAAATCCGGGTTTGGATGTAAAGAAATAAACCCGAATTAATTTCGGGTCAGGTTCTGGTACAACATAGGAAACCCAAAAATATTCTGGGTCTACTTCGGGTTTTGAGTAAATATAAATGTGTTCTTTAGATAGGTACCAGTTGATGTGTGGCTAGTTGGTTAAGGCTTGAAGCTTTGTTCTAAGAGGTGGGTTCAAGTCACACCTTCCACATTTGATAAACCTTTTTTAATCTATATAACAGTCAATGGCGGTAGGATTCAGATACACACAAGAGAACCTGAATTGAGATCAGATTGGGTTTGTGGCCCCAAATAGTTCGGTCTGGATTCAGATTTTACATAAATCCGACCCGAACCGTTGCCAGCCCTATTACAAAGGCATTGTCGTCGTCGTTGCTGTTGTATGGTTTTGTTCCTCTTAGAGGATATCACTTAGCGTGATGCTGAGTCTTGCTTCATCTTGGAGGCTGCAAGTGCGAGTCAAAGAAACAATCTCCTGTAGAATGGGGGTTAAGGCTGTGTACATCTTGACTCTCCCAATATCCTGCATTGGAGGAGACTCGTGGTGCACCATTTTGTTGCTATACAAATATATTGCACTATTGAGCTTCATCTTCCCACCCTCTTTACTGCCATCTCACTTCTCAATGATGTGAAGTGGTTTAACCTGTTAGCATTGGTTGTGAAGGACCTGGTTGGGGCCTGGTCTTTGATTAAATCTAATTAGATGTAACAATTGCAAACTCAAAGAATGCTAAAATCTTTGAAATGTTAGGTATCGAGTTAACCCTAATATTAGTTTGACAATGTTAATAATACTTGATACGCCCTTGGATATTTGTATAAAATCGTGTTGGCTACTGACCTAATAATGAAGCCTAATGTTCAAATATGTTTATACTCTTCCCTTGTTTGTGGTTGTACTAATGTAATGGAGTCCCTAAGATACTGAAGAATTCAAGCAAAGAGCCCAACTTCCAAGGAAGTATCTGTGTTCACTTTATAGCTTGTAATGCCACCTCTCAGGCTTCAACATGAGAGGTTGTAGTTTATGTTTAATCAAATTTTCTCTTGCGGTGTTAGACATTGATGGACACTGCATTCCTTGCTATAAATGGATCAATCTATCATTCTATGCATTCCTTCTAGAATTGGATCATTTGATCTGTGAATTCTTCCTATAGTCTAATTGGTATGTTGTGGATGATCCACTAACATTTAAAAGTCTCTAAGAAGCAAACTAATTATTTAATTTGTTTGAACTATCAATCGAACTAAGCAGTGCAGCTCTGCTAAAATTTGATATTCAGCAATCAACTCAATATAAAAAGTGATCAGTAAAAAAAAAGCTTCTCCTCTATAACTTGTGACATGCCATTCATTCACATAGAAAAGTAAGTCCAACACATAACCTCCAAAGGGGTGTTTGTTTTTGCCACTCATAAGTGGCAACCTGGCACGTCCCAGTCCCAAAATACATGGGACCAGACCACGTGACAATGGCCAGCTACGTATCCAAATGGACGCCAGTCCAACTTGTTTACGTATAAGCTGTCCTATATTTGGTAGCTATCTCTAAATCATTTTTATAACTCAATCCACAAGACAACAACATAAAGAAATGGAAATATGAGTATCAGTCTGCAGCCTAATGATCATATTTGTTTGATTATACTCGAAAGAAATAAATGAGTCGTACAAATATTAGGCTATCAAGCAAATACAAATAACTGAATAAAATATATACAATAGAGGAGTAAATATCTGCTGGAAGGATAATCATCGATTAATGCATCAAGAGAGCTTAGCAATATCAACTGAATCATCTGGAAGGGTACCGGGTCCTCAGAGGGACGTAACAAGATATAAAAATATACAAGCCAAAATGCAATAAAAGTATAACAGTCCGAGGGTGATCTAGCAACTAAGTGTAAATGCAATGAAGACCGACTTCGACGTATAGGGTTGTCTCTAATAGGGTACTCGTGCAGTGGCGCAAACTCCGGGTGCCCGTCATGCAGCAACATCAAAGTGAACGCTACTCGTTGCCCCTATGTCTAGTGACTGTCGTCCCCACCCAATGAACTCAACACGTCAAATCCTCAGCACGTCAAATCATAATGAACCTATCCAGTATATATATCATAACGAGGATACTAGCATGACCTGTACCGTCGCACGTCCCATCGTACTGATAATCAGTCGGGGGTACGGCAGTACGTGTCCTACTAGATACATCATATCTCCGTATCCAAAATGTGTCAGGGTCCTGCGAGATATCTGTGTATCTACTCCGTAGTGTAAGGGTAGTCTCTAATGGCCTAAGTTGGAAAAGTAAGGAACCAACACATCTCGTTGGCTGCACCCAGAGTCATGTTCGGGCGCACAAAATAAATACACAAGATAAAGTATAGAGCATGCATTGAAACTGGAATGCTAATATAATATAATGGTAAGATATACTTGTCTGGATCCTGAATGGTGGTATGATGACGTCCAGGTAGCGAACTCTGTAAGTCAGTAGTCTCCGAAATGATATAATTTAAGTAAATGCCTCCGGATGCTGAAAATAATATCACCACCGTGTCCGAAATGAGTGAGATAGTCAGAAAAGCCTATCCATAAGTCTAATTTGGACACATGGACAAAAACGACATTTTCGGGTCAAAACATGGTCCTCAAGTGGCCCACTTTGTACCGAAAAACGTGTCAATAATAAAGTTTTCCCAATTCAACAAATTTAATGTCTAATGAGACCAGAACAACGCTACGAACTCAACAGAATGTCCAGAATTGAATTCCGATGAGTCGGTCACAAAATTGTTCGTTAAGTCGGATCGTGGGGTCCGCAAAACGGTGTTCTGGTTAACATTCTCAGAATTGAACGAAACTTGGGTCACAGGACCAGTGTAACGCTGCGAGTCCGGTGGCTCAAGTTTCGTTCTGACATAACGAGCATGCACAAAGTAATTAAGAAATTTTGGAAAAGACCATACAATATTTTTTGACGATACGGGTTGATTTCGTCCGGTACGCGCGACTAAATTGAATTCCGTCGAATCCCACACGTCCGCAATTATAGTACGCACCTTTCGATGCAAATAGTACGCGACGGGGTTGTCCGGATTGACAAGACGGACCCTGTATCGAAAAATTTCTAAGTTTTGAAAACAATTTTTCTATGATATTCAAACGGTCATAAGTTGAGATTAAAATCAAATTAAATAAAAATATTTAGTGTTTTAAACCTGGTTATATAGTCTTTGTATAGGAAAAAGAAAAACTAGGTTTGTTTCACTGGATTGGAAGGTATAAGTACTCGAACATGGGTGTTTGAACTGTTTGATACAGTTTTTAAAGCAGTTTTTTGTCAACTTGAAATCAAATTTTCACTTGATTCAAAATAGAAAAAAATTCTACTTGAAAGGATTTAAAGAGGGTTATGTTATGGATGCAATGAAACAATCAGATTGAAAAACGAATAAATGTGGAGGAAGAAAACTAACCCGAAACAGAGGGGGTTCGTGTTTCGGACTGCTGGTGTCGCGGGGCCGTGTGGCGCACTCCGGCGGTCGACGACGGCCGAGATCGGTCGGGACTAGTCGCCTGAAGGTGGAGAAAATGCTGGGGTGGGTTGAGAGGAGATTCACGAAGGTTTACGATCAGTTTGCTGTTGAGATTTCCAGAATATGGAGTACCAGGTATTCCGAATTTAGAAAGGATTTAATAGATTTAATCTCATTCAAGGATGATTTGATTTGGAGAAATCAATAGGAATAATGAAGCTTGAATGATATGGATGGTATTTGAATTTGAACATAAAGATCTCAACGAAAATAAGGGAGGGGGTATCGCTAGGGTTCTGGGGGTTCTGTGGGGCGGTCTGTAGGTTTTGTTTTAAACACAATGCATAATTACTATATATATAACTAACAAGTATATATATATATATATATACCAATATTGTACCAAACAATCTCAACTACACATTTATTTCAATCATGTGGTTATAAAGCATCTCATAAAGTAGGTGCCACGTCAAGCATGCTTTATAACCACATGATTGAAATAAATATGTGGTTGAGATTGTTTGGTACAATAGTTGTTACAATAAGTTTGGTACAATATCCCGTCCCATATATATATATATATATATATATAAATTAGTTTTATATAAACATTCATATGATTATGTAATCAATAGAAAATATATTTTAAAAATAGATAACTGAGCAATGGTGCTAAAAAATAAATAATTTAGATAATACTAATAATTAAAAATAGTAATAATATTTTTTTTTGAAAATGGGGTTTATATTTTACTAAACTTATAAAAATTTCGTCATCAAAATTAAAAATAAGGCACGAATCTAAAGATAAGAATGCAATGCGATAGAAAATGATTTTAGTATGCAAGATCATATCTTGATTCTCGAAAAGATGGAGGAACGATTGCTAGTAGGATCCTAGTTGACGCCACAATATATGAGTTAGGGTACACTTAGTTCAAGACACTACCCAACTTATAGGAATTAATTTGGCAGTGAAAACTCCAGTCATGATCCTATTCGCAAGGTTTATGGAAAGGTCTAATCTAAGGAAAAATATACAAGAATATTGGACACTTCTGACCGTAGTCATAGACTCTCAAGGAAAATCTAGGTACTATCATGGTGTTACTGAGTCAAGGATTATTATTACCAATCAATATTGCTCCTATATAGGTTATGTCTTCAACAAGACAGAAAAATGATTTGGTTGGATATAACTAGGACGAGGTGGTACAGAGGGATTCGATTATCGCATGGCACAGATGACGAAATGACAAAATCGAGGGAGTCATAAAAAAGGAAAATTTGTAACCCAAGATAAGGGAATAATAATAAGTTCATGAAGTATTTTCATATTTTTCGATTTGAATATAAGGCACAATCAGGTAGGCTTATGGAGAATCAAGTCATAATTCAAAGTTAATGATTAGGTCAAGGGAATGTAATGGAAAATAACTAGTAATCTACAGTAATGTGAACATTAAACACAAAAAGAGGTTCCAATCAAGGGTTGGTTTTTGAAATTGTGGTACGATTAGAGAAGGAATAAAGATTCTACTCAGTCGCATAATTAGAATGATTTGCCACGGCAAAATTACGAGACTGTGATTGTGAAATATGACGAGCAATAACAATATGAAAGGGTAGTTGTACAGTTGATGGCGAATTACATCTTCTGGATGCATCGCACAATCTTGGAATTTCGTATGATCAAACAGATTGAAGAAGTTACACACCTACTAATACTAGCATATAGTCTATCTATTTTGGTTTCCTAGGATAACATTTGATACAAAAAGCGACTAACAACTCAAAGCCAGAATATATTTTATATTACCTTATGATAACTGTATCTTAACTCCAGCAAGTTCACTCACTCTTGTGGCCTGGTTACTTCAAACGTTCAACAACATGGTGTTAAACTACTCGGAATGTAACCTACCAAGGTCTCTAACTATTTTGATTCTTGGAAATTTAGCATAGCTTTTAATTTCTGGTCTTTTTCTCTTTTTATAATGCAACTTCACTTCCAACATTTTGCTTTCCACAATTTTACAACTTGAACCCTAGATACCATTTATCAATCTATTTAAGGATACCCTACTTTCAGTTTATTCTCATATTCCAATCTTGAAAAATTATTTTCTTCTTATCTCGTGCCATTTGGCTTCGTGTTTGGTTCCTGAAAGTCTTCTAACATAATCATAATCATGAATCTTAAAATAATCTATGGCACTACCAACTTGTTATTGCATTATCACAACTTATATAAGATATCCATTTATAGCATTCTTATCATTTATCACGAAAGTTGTCTTCTATTTTCTCAAGCTAACCTTCTCATTCTTTCTTTGAGTCCCGACCCTTAAGGTTGAATTTACAGTCATACAACTCGCTTAAGTCATGCACTCTCCCTAATCCTCATTACGTTATTATAGATAATCTTTATTGTAATCCTTGTCCCAATTTACTTTAGGTTTGTGATAAAGGCACTACAAAGTACACTAAGGGCTAGCCCAGTATTGGGGCTAGCCCAGTTATGAAGAAATTTTACTCAGGCTAGCCCAAAATTTACTAGGGCTGTCCACCCTCTTCACCTCCCTCCTGCTCCTCCACCGCTCGCCGCCGCCCCAACCGCTCGCCGCCGTCCCCGCGCCGCCCCCGTCCTTCTCCCCCGTCCTCCACCGCCGCCTCCCGCCGTCGCCTCCGCCTCCTCCCCCGTCTCCCGCCGCCTCCTTCCCCTTCCGCTCCTCCGCCTCGTCCCCACTTTCGGCCTCCGCGTAGGATCCACCACCCGAACCCACCCCCACCTCCCTCTACCCCCGTCCCACCCTCGCCTAGCTCAAGCGCGATTCTGCCGAGACCCGCTCCCGCGTCTACGACTTCCTCCTCGGCCTCAGCATCCTCTCCAACGAGCTCGACGGCCTGGAGCTCCCCGTCAACGTCGAGGTCATGCGCGAGCGCGTCGACTTCCTCCGCTCCCTCGGCCTCAACGTCGTGGAGGACTGTCAAAATTTTGACAGTCCTTCCAATTGGAAGGACTATCAAAATTTTGATAGTCCTAAAAAATCAACATATATTTTTAGGACTGTCAAAATGTTGACAGTCCTACCAATTTTTAGGACTGTCTAAATTTTGACAGTCCTTCCAATTGGTAGGACTGTCAAAATTTTGACAGTACTGATTATAAAAAAAAATCAAATGGAAGTGGGTAGTCCGGTGAGTATAAGCAGAAACCATGTATTGGATCAGAATGCATTGGTAAAACGAAACCATGTATTGGATCAGAATGCATTGGTAAAACGTATCATTTGCTAAACAAAGGTTTTTGTGCTGATGAATTAGGGAACTAACCAACCAACCTACTTTTTATATCTAGTATAAAAATACGGGTGTATTGAAGGGTGAGATGTCCATTGTATATAAAGTATCAGTTCTAAAATGGTTTATAATAGCAACTGCTAACCAATACTTCATGCCCATTGAAAGTAACCAACCAACCTACTTTTTAGGACTGTCAAATTGACAGTCCTACCAATTGGAAGGACTGTCAAAATTTTGACAGTCCTGATTATAGAAGAAGAAGAGAAGTGGGCAGCCCGGAGTAAATTTTGGGAGGGCAAACTTGTAATTATCAATGGTGAAAATTTGGGCTGCCCCGAGTGAATTTTGTAGTGCCCTTATCAACAATCTTTACTTTATGACACTCCTTAATTTCCATCTTTCTTAAAATAAAATTTCTTACAATTTTGTCTTTGCTCCTCTTCAATTATTCACTTTATCATAGTACTGCTCTTATAGTTCTTCCCTCTTTATAACCACTACATATTCCTTAATTCCAGTATAATTGTTCTAGTTACAATTCCTTTGGGATCCCTAACTAACATGTATCGATCATGGGTTTATTATAACTATGGTTTACTAGTCTATTCAATGTAAGATCTCTAACTCTAATCTTCCGTCCTTATTTATGACTACCCCCATTAGACAAAAATCATAATCAATCCTTAAACTCTATACTATACTCCTATAAGTTATAACTCGAATCTTCTTAATAGTACGATTAACAATCTACCCCTTCTAGCTATAAACAAGCTATACAATTCTTACAAGTAAGCCTAACCATTTTACACATAACTGTTAGGTAAGGGTCAAAGTTAAGCTAGGCAGTGCATATATATATAATACCTTGGCAAAATATATACATATTGGTCAATCTTCTAGTCTTGTTTTTTAATAGATAATTCCAAGATTAGTCTAACCATATATAGATGTCTGTCTAGATCTAATACAACTTATCCATTATGTTCAAAGCCCTTATGCTCTATTGCTCACCTCTTCCTTTCTCCTTCTGGCATAACATATCTTTCTTATACGATCACTCAATATCTATCTTCCTAGTGAAAGTCCTTTTGACTAAGATACTATCTTATTTTAATTTCACTTTCCAACACAAGCATGAAGTGATGATTATCCCTCAAGTGAAAAAACTCTCGAACTCAATGTAATGATAAAATTTCTATGTAGGCTTATGTCTAGTCTTAAGTACAAGGCTTATCGAACCATCCTATCCATAACGAGAATCTCAAGTCATACTTTCTAAAGCCTTTCATAAGGGTGGGCCTATTTTTGTTTAGGGAGCTACAACTAATGTAATGTAAGGAACCAATGCATCCCGTTGGCTGCACCCTGTCATATTCGGACGCTCAGAATAAATACACAAGATAAAGTATAGAGCAGGCATGATAGTCAAAGGCGCGTCTCGTAGCGAGGTGCAGCATCTGCGCCTCGCACCTCACTAGATGAGGCTCCTTTTTTCGGGCGCACCCAAGGTGCGCCTTTCAGCAAGGCGCACCCAAGAAAAGGCGCGCCATAGATTCGCCTTATGTATTCTTTTATAAAAAACTTTAAGGCCCTAGTTCTTATACAAGTGGGAGGGAGGTAGCTTTTTTCACGGTTGCCAAAGTTTGCTACAGTTGAACTTTAAAAACTAAAATTTACTAAAAGCGTGGTAGGGAGAATACAAATTCTTGTTAGTTCTGTTGAGTGCTATTGTTGTTCTACTAGTTAACTTGGTTATATTTTAATATATTTTTGTTGGTTTTAATATGTTATTTAGTTTTATTTCTGACATTACTAATTTATTTATTTATGTATATTTTTATTATTATTTTTATTTTGTGCCTCACTTCGCTCGGGCGTGCGCCTTACGCCTAAGACGATATTGACCCTTTGCATCTCGAGTGCGCATTGCGCCTTTGACTACCTTGAGAGCAGGTATTGAAACTGGAATTGTAATATAATATAATGGTAACGTATACTTGCCTCGATCGTGAATGGTGATATAACGACGTCCAGATAGTGAACTTTATAAGTCAATAGTCTCCGAAAAGATAGAATTTGAGTAAACATCTCCGAATTCTGAAAATAATATCACCAACGTGTCCGAAATGAGTGAGATAGTCAGAAAAGCTTACACATAAGTCCAATTTGGACACAGAGAAAAAAAAATAGTTTCTGATCAAAACGGGGTCCTCAAGTGGCCCGTTTTGCACCAAAAAACGTGTAAGGAATAAATTTCTCCAAATTCAGCAAACTTAATGTCTAATGAGTCCATAACGACGATACGAACTTAACGGAATGTCCAGAATTGAATTTCAATGAGCTGGTCACAAAATCGTCCGTTAAGTCGGACCGTAGAACCCGCAAAATAGTGTTCTGGTCAACATTCTCAGAATTGAACGAAACTTGGGTCACAGGACCAGCGTAACGCTGCGAGTCCGGTGACGCAAGTTTCGTTGCGACACAACGAGCGTACACAAAGTAATGGAGAAATTTCGAAAAAGGCCGATACGGTATTTTTCGACGGATACGGGTTGATTTCATCGCGCACGCGCGACCAAATTGAATTCTGTCGAATTTCACACGCCTGCGATTATTGTACGCATCTTTCGATGCAAACAGTAAGAGATTGGTTGTCCGGTTTGACATGATGTACCTCGTATCGAAAAATTTCTAAGTTTTGAAAACAAATTTTCTATGATATTCAAACATGCATAAGTTGAGATTAAAATCAAATAAAAGTATTTAAAGTGTTTTAAACTTGGTTGTCATTTGGTCTAGTCTACCCAACCATTTTTGTTTCTTTTAGAAAAAAATAGTAGCCACTATCCTCGTCTATTGCAGTCTGTAGTATTAGTAAGAGGAGGAAGGGATAGTATTTGCACAGGAAAAAGAAAAACTATGTTTGGTTTACTGGATTGGAAGTTATAAGTACTCAAACATGGGTGTTTGGACTGTTTCATACATAGTTTTTAAAGCAGTTTTTCGTCAACTTGGAATCGATTTTTCACTCGATTTAAAGCAGAAAAAAAACTACTTTACATGATTTTAAAGAGGGATATGTGTGGATGCAACGAAACAATCAGATTGAAAAACAAATGAATTTGGAGGGAGAAAACTAATCCGAAACAAAGGGGGTTCGGGTTTCGGACTGCTGGTGTCGCGGGGCCGTGCGGCGCATTCCGGTGGTTGACGACGGCCGAGTTCGATCGGGACAAGTCGCCTGAAGGTGGAGAAAATGCTGGGGTGGGTTGAGAGGAGATTCACGAAGGTTTACGATTAGTTTGCTCTTGAGATTTCCAGAATATGGAGTATCGGGTATTCCGAATTTGGAAAGGATTTAATGAGATTTAATCTCATTCAAGGATGATTTGATTTGGAGAAATCAATAAGAATAATGAGGCTTGAATGATATGGAAGGTATTTGAATTGAACATAAAAATCTCAACGAAAACAAGGGAGGGGGTGTCGTGCGGGTTCAGGGGGTTCTTGGGGGCGGTCTGTAGGTTTTGTTATTTCTTTTTATTTTAAACACAATACATAATTACTATATATAAGTAACAAGTATATATATATATATATATATATATATATATATATATATATAAACTTCATGAAAAATTTCTAAACAACTAGAATTATAATAATCTAATATATATATATATATATATATATATATATATATGGAAAAATTAGTTGTATATAAACATTCATAGGATTATGTAATCAATGGAAAATATATTTTAAAATAGATAACTGAGCAAATGGTGCTAAGAGATAAATAATTTAGATAATACTAATAATTAAAAATAAATTTTTTTTGAAAGGGGGGTTTACACAACCACTTGTAAGTCACATTTTAGAAGTGGCAAAAAGTAAGCGTGTTTGTTTTTTGCGACTTATAAGTGACAACCACCTGTAAGTGACTCAATTTTTGAAGTGGTATTTTGCTACTTCAAAAATGAATTAGTAGCTAGATAGTGTAAAAAGTCTGTTTTGTCCTCGGATATTTTTTAAAATGGTTAAAATACCCTCAAGCATATAAGAAGAAAATAAATCATAATCCATCTCTCAAAAACTCATTCCCTCTTATCTTATTTTTTAAATGGCTAGGTTTCCAAATTGATGTATTAATGCTTCAAACTTATGTGTTTAAAGACACTTAAAAATTGTGTATGTTTAACAATTTAAATTTCAATATTACCTTGGTATCAATAATCCATGTGAATAAATTTGATAGCATCATATGGACATGAAAATAACTTTGTTTAGATAAGGAGCTAGAGCAAGTATATAAATGTTTTGAACATAAGGGTATGAGGGTGAACTTGTAAATTACATCAAGCATCTGAATCACTTATAAGTTGCAAAACAAACAACATTTTAAACCACTTGTAAGTGACACTTATAAGTGGTGCCACTTATAAACAAGGTTCGCAGTATCGGTATCAGAATCGGTATCGAACTTTTCCTGTGAGTAACGGTATTAAAGATATCGGCAGTATCGACAATTTCAGATCGAAGTATCAGATTTTTTTTTTTTAGTATTGAAAAACAAATAATTATAAATAAATTATGAACACTATAGAATATATTTTATTCATTTAGACATAATTTTAATTGTTTCCTGTGTTGTTTATTAGTAGTTTTGAAATTGAATGAAATAGTAGTCACCCTTGCCGATTGGTTTACCTACGATAGATATGTTTTCTTCTTTTATATGCTTTTACAACCTTACTATGCTTTAACTCCCATGTTGATTGATTTTTTTCGTTTAATTTTCTTTGCCAAATAAACTGGAAAAGAGACCTCCAATGTTGGTTTTGGTCAGTATTGGTATCGGTCGGTATAGTATTGGTATCGGTCGGTATCAGCTGGGGTGGGGACATACAAAATCGTATCGGTGTCGGCCGTATCGGATTGCTATCTGCGGATACTACAAACTATGCTTATAAGTGAAAAAAAACAAACACCCCCTAAGACAGGTGAACTTCTGAAATCTCTTGAAGAAATTACTTATATACGTGAGTAGATATCATATCTATGTAAGTAATTGGAAGAAGTTCAAGAAAAAAAATAGGGTAGTCCATATTGATGGCCAAGATATACCTAAGATTAACTATTCCATGTTTAGGGTCAATCATTCATCATGGCAAGGTTGTGACTCATGGAAAACATGTTCTTTATAAATTAAAGAATCAAAGCAGTTTGGTTGAAATAGAGTTCCTCGGGAATGCTTTGTTATCCATGAACAAGGTAGTCAAAGGTGTAAGGCGACCTCGAGACGCAAATAGTTCACATCGTCCGAAGTGCAAGACGCACTTAAGGCACGTATTCGAACTAAACGAGACGAAAAAAATATAAATAAATAAATTAGTAATGTAAGAAATAAAACCAAATAACATATTAAACCCAACAAAAACAAGTTAAAATATAACCAAATGAACTAGCAGAGGAGCAATAGTAGTCAACATAACTAACAAGAATTTGTGTTTTATAATAAGAAGTAACAAAATAAAAGGAAACACAAATTCTAAAGTAAATGCAGAACCAAATGAACAATCATTCTATCTTCTTCAAACTCCATCAAATCATCCTCACCATCAAAACCAAAGTACTCCCATCAGTATCATTTTTTGTCGGATGAGCCCATAGAGCTAAAATAAAGAGCAAATACATAAGACGTACCTAGGCCTACTTTTACTTGTTGGCGCCTTGCTGCCAGGCATGTATGTAGAAAAGTACTTCGTCTAGTGAGGTGCGAGGCGCGCCTCCGGGGCACCTTTGACTAGACTGTCCTTAAAGTTGATCGTAGATTGTATAAGACAAATACAAGAACAACTGTTATTTGTGGGTGGAATATTGGACAATTAACAAAAGTATGTCAAAAGATTATGCATAGCTAAAATGAGAATTCTGACATGGATGATCAATATTACTTTAAAAGAGAGGACAAGAAATCATCGGTTGTACTGGAAATTGTAGGTTATGTCAACTAAGAATAAGATAAGCTAATAGAGAATCATAGTAAGATAGTTGAGAAATGTGTAAAGCAGACTAGTTCATCAAATGAACTAGGAATGAGGCTGTGAAAAAAATGTGACATATGAAAATGTGACATGTGCTTGTGTTGGAGAGATGGCTCTTAGCAAAGCAAAATGGAAGAAAGGATCTATATAGCCGTACAATGCAAAATCTCAAAACTCAACCTATGCTAATAATGAGATCAGTGTTCTAAAAATCGGCCTAGGCGGCCGCCTAGGCGCTGTTCGGCCTGCCGCCGTACCGAAAATCTCCTAGCCAGTACTCCTAGGCGTCTGTTCGGACCTGTTCGACGTCTTGGCAGCTGTGTTCGGCTATACGGGAAATAATTTTTTTTTTTTAATTTAAATTTCAAAAATTTCAAATTTTTTTAGAAAAATTCAAAATGAAGAAAAAAACTGTTTAAGTGGCCCAGGTGCTATGCGGCTCTCCACCGGACCGAGTCCGCCTAGTGAAATCTATAACTCTGAATGAGATTTAAAAACCTTTTCATCTAGGTGTTCACCTGCTTAGGCGTATAGGAAGCATGACGGCTCTAAAAAATCGATGAACCAAAAAATCGATGTAGTATTCGTGTCGCATCATGTCAGACACTTATTGGACATGCATACTCCAAAATACACTAGAACATGCCAAAATATCTTCCGTGTTCGTTTGGTGTTCGTGACTCTTCAATATAGGTGCTGTCTTTCACTCTGTTATTCAGACTTGCCACTTTAAGGTAAAGTACCCGTATCGACCCGACGTGACACGGGTACGGATACGGGATCCGGATCAGATCCTTAATGGTGGCATTAAACACTGCAGATGAAAAAGAAATTAGGAGAGCTCTATCCTTACCTATTTTTTTATAATTTTCTGCTGCTTCACAAATTAGAAGGAGGAGGTAAGCATGCTTTATGGCAGTAGTAGATCATCTATGCTTTATTATATAGTTACTATTATTATTAATTTCATCTTGGGAGTAATAGAGCTCCACCTAGACAATTGTATCTTGGGAGTAGTAGGCTCATTTATGGAATTTTTTTTTGAAAAAAGCATGGAAGCTGAAGGGACTCATACTCAACTTTATAATAAATGTAAAAGTGGTCAAAGTGGTTGCATGCATGCATTCATTTCATTTAAATCTGGTTGTGTTTGTGCATTCTTTATTATATAGTTACTATTATTATTAATTTTATCTTGGGAGTAGTAGAGCTCTACCTAGGCAATTGTATCTTGGGAGTAGTAGGCTCATTTATGAAAAAATAATATTTGAAAAAAAGCATGAAAGCTGAAGGAATTCTTATTCAACTTTATAATAATTGTAAAAGTGGTTGTATGTATGCATTCATTCATTCCATTCAAATCTGGTTGCGTTTGTCCTTGTTCATTCAATAAAACAATAGGTCAAGTTATCATACAAAAAGTTACAATGAAGGTTTTTTCAATTCCAATCCAGTTGAGCATGAAAGCTATTAATATTAGGTCATGTTTAGATGCTTTGAGATGTTGGCACGTATGGTCTCTTCGTAATTCGTTTACCATTTTTAATGGAATTATTTTCCCAAATTTTTTATTTAATATGTGACTTCTCTTCATTTAGCAAATATATTTATTTTAATGGCCGTATTCCTGTACCCGTATCCAATTTTTCGATCCTTTTTAGCCGAGTCAGCGTGTTCTTCAATTATGAGTTTGAATGATCCGACTCTTGGATATGTACCTGTACCCGACATTTGTACCCGAGTCCACATAAGATAGGTCTTTCATTTTAGTATTGACATCCACCCGTCTAAGTCAATCTTTCAGCAAAAGCCACCTTTGACACATCTTAGTTGTGTCCATCTGGATTTTACTATCACAAATAAATTCAACAAATGCATCTATCTGTTGCACACAGTGTTATAGATTTTACTAGGCAAACTCGATGCGGCGGAGGGCCGCCTAGAGCCTAGGCGGATGCACATTTTTTCTTTTGAAATGTGAAATTTGATTTTTTTACGAATTTTTTGATTTTATTTTAAATATGACTTTTTGAAATCTGAATATTTTTCTGATTTTTTGAAATTTGAAATTTGAAATTTCAAAATAAAATTTTGAAATTTCAAATTTGATTTTTTTTGATTTTTCGCCTAGCTAAACAGGCCGAACAGGGCCGCTTAGGTACCGAACAGACCAAAACATGCGCCGACTAGGGGATTTCCGGTGCGGTAGCAGGCCGAACAGCCTCTAGGCGGCCGTCTAGGCCGATTTTTAGAACGCTGGTTGCACATATTTGACCCCATGAGATGTCTTGGAGATGACAATTAACTTCCAAAATTTGGTTGTTAGTAGGTCTTTCATTTCTGTATAGGGCTCAAATTCTTTTATTCAATCTTCCAGCCACACTGCCTTTGA
The DNA here is from genome assembly GCA_036927795.1 of Iris macrosiphon. Classification (NCBI taxonomy): domain Eukaryota; kingdom Viridiplantae; phylum Streptophyta; class Magnoliopsida; order Asparagales; family Iridaceae; genus Iris; species Iris macrosiphon. The sequence continues at coordinate 14,030,626 of JAYESA010000017.1, read as the reverse complement.
AACACCTCATTTTTTGTCCATATGCATTTTACTATCCCAAAGAAAATCAAGAGATGCATGTATTTGTTGCACATATCTGAACCCTCGACGTAACTTCCAAACTTTGGCTATTAGTAGGTCACTTGTTGTAGAACCTATTCTCTACTATTTGTATGACCGATTCTCTTCTTGCATACTTCTTTTCGAGTTTTTGGCTGGCTATTTTCATTGATTTCCTTGTAGGTAGTTATCAGTGTGAGGACCTATGTTCTGGTCGCTAAACGAGGCGAGGCAACATGCCTTCTGACTCGCCTAGGCACGCCTAGGAGTCGTCCTGGAGCTTGGGTACTTCCTTGCTGCTCCTGCATATGTACTACAAGTCTACAATGTAACATACTTATATTTTATAAACTAAGCACATATATTTGATCACAAAAGCATAAAAGTTTGAAATAAGCATTAAGAAATATGCATCAAACATTAAGCAAAAACTAAGCATATATATTTGATCACAAAAGCATAAAAGATTGAAATAAGCATTAAGAAATAAGCATCAAATTTTAAGCAATCAACTAAGTAATACTAATAACTAATAAGCACGAAGCAACACAACAAAGAGTTTTCTAACTTCGAAGTTCTAAGGGATCACTCTCTAGTAGTCTAAATCCTTTTCTATTGCTGATTTAGGTCTATCATCATTAGAGTTTTCCTATTGTTATTCACCTGGCCCACATCTAATTCTGCCTCTCCATTCCCTCATATTTTGAAACTGAATCTTGATCAACAATTTGAATTCTCTTTTCCTTCCTTTGGCTTTGACTTTGACTTTGTTGCTCTCCTCTTATATTACCTCGTGCACATCCTAGGACCATATTCCTTATTTCCTTCAGCCTCTTCAACAAGCTCATATATAAGATCAGTGTCACCTACACCATCATTGGCTGCATCATAAGGAACAAGTCATTCTTCATACTCTTCCATATCTTTTAAGACAATTTGATATGTATGTCTTCTTGCCGAACTAGTCTGGTCCAAATAACGAGCTTTCAGCTTGGTGTTGTATTGAACAAATACAAGGTCATTCATCTTCTGATGCTCCAACATGTTCCTCTTCTTGGAATGTAGTCGATATTCAAGAAAAAAAACCAGCTTATCAATAATTTAATGTTACCAACTAGTACTAAACTACTATGTTTTTTTTTTCAAAATAAAATTGTTATCAATTTGATGTACATTGTTAAATGAACTCCAATTTCTTTCACATGGAGATACAACAAAAGACTGAGTACTCTTTTTGCAAAATCTTGAAGTTTTGGCACTTTACATCCCGAAGTAATCCACCACTCGATTAAGAAGCTATTAGGTCATCCATCATGTCTCTAGCTACTCGATAAACTAATAGTTGATCAATATTTTTATCACGTCATTCTAAATCCGGAACTAGCTTCTTAATCACATAAAATAATCCTTTTTTAATTGCGCTATTGTTTTCCAAATCTGAATTCCTTTCTCCCTGATTAATAAAATAGATGCTAGGGTTAAGATAATAGCCAATTGCATGCAAAGGTTGATGGAGTTGACCACCTATCGATAATCAACAACCACCAACACTTCATTCAAAACTCTACTGTCACTCTCCCCCAAACTAGCTATTATCTTATTTTTGTAGTCCTCCATTGCATGATAACTATAGCCTATGCGATACTTTTTGTCCATATCCACCAATCAAATGACATCCATCAATGGAGCAAGCACTTTTAAAGCAAAGTGCAACCTATCCCAAAGAACGACTTCTTAATTATCTTAGTCACTCTCTTGTCCTCAGTCGTTGTCACCAATTTGCTCTTCGGCTAATCCTCCCAATGTATCATTGTCCTTAGACCTGCCTTCTGATTGAATATGCTTTCCATTGACAAGAAACTGCTAGCAAATCTTGTTACTACAGGTCTCATTAAATTTCTATTACTAATGAATCTTCTCATCATATATAGAACATTAGAGTGATTGTAAATGAATACCGATATTGTCCTGCATTACTTCACAACTTCATCTACCTTTGAATGACCAATTTTTTTTTAACAAATCAAATTAACATAGTGTGCTGTACATGGAGTCCAAAATCTGTTATCTTCCATCAACCATTTCCGAGCAAGTTTGTAATTTGATGCATTATCCATGACAACCTACATAAGAAAAAAAATATGATTTCAAATTATTAAATAGTAGATAACTATCTAGTATTCCAATTCACATTCAAACTAGTTAATAGAGAATGTTAAGGTAAGTCTCTTACTTGTGCAATATTATCTTCACCAACTTCTTCAATAACTTATTTTAACATTCCGAGAATAAGTTTTGCAACCTTGACGTATATTCAGAACCGTCAATTGATTTCAAAAATCTGTTCCTTTAAGACAGTGCACTAGGAAATTGCGGAGTGTTACTGCCTCTTCCATCTGTCCACCAATCTCTCATAGTATGATAAACCTATAAATATTCCAGTGAACCTTCAAAAATCTGTTCCTTTAAGACACCTATAAATATTCCAGTGAACCTTGAATGTGTTTATACATTCTTCCATTGCTTTTACCTTCCTCTGTAAGTTCGTAACCCTAACTCATGGTATGATAAACCTTTTAGACCTTAACCAATTTGTCCAATTGCTGCAAGCATTTTAGTAAAATTAGAACTCTTTGCAACATTAAAAAAGTCCCATTTTAGTTAAAAAAAGTCAGCAATGTTGTTCCTATACCTCTCCATATGAACATTATCAAGAGGCTTTTGGACAAGCTTATCAAAATTTTGGGAAAACATGCTATCAAGGGGAATGCTTGGGCCCTTTAGGAGCCAAATTTATAGTACCAATATTTGAACTTGGACCACCACTTGCCAATTGTTCAACCTCTTCATAATCTCTGGTTGCTTGTGTACTACTAACACCTTCATATACATTAACCTTTGCAATTGAAGTATATTTTAATCTCTTTCTTCCTTCTTCATTTTCTGATCAACTATATACTTTCTAATAGTTTTTTGAACATCTTTAGGTACATTGAAGCATACCTTAACATATGGATAACCACCTACAAGATGTTACTTGTGCCTATTTATTCCACCTTTTGTTATTACTTGACATGGATCACACTTCACACTATTCCTATCATTAGGTAATGGGTACCCATAATTCTACTCCGGATCTTTTAAGGATTTCATACGAGTAGAAGAAGAAGAAGAAGAAGAAGAAGAAGAAGAAGCAAAAGAAGACAAACTGAGCTGAACTGCTGGGAAAAAAAACATTTAACACTTGATAATAGGAAAAAAAAATTCAAACTTAAAAAAAATCAGCTCAGTTCTGCCCATTAAGGGCGAGCTGAGCTGCTGGTTTCGCTGAAAACAGAACTGAATCAAAGAAACAAAAAGAAAATAAAACAAAAACAAAATTAAAACTTTAAAAAAAAAGTTCATGTCAGCTAGCCATTAAGAAGAAGAAACAGAAACAGAGAGAAAAAAGAAACTGAGCTGCTGCCTGCTGGTTCTTTTGAAGAAGAAGAAACAAAAAGAGAGGAAAAAGAAGACATACCTGATTTCGAGTTGGAGGGAGCTTGGATGGAGCTGCCTGCTAGTTGTCTCTCACCCGAGCAGATCGGGAGTTTTTTTTTTTTTTTTTTTCCTTTTTGCAAAAGCAACAAACCTGAACCAGCAAACCCTAAATGCCCATAAAAAACTCATTATGGGAAATTACATTTATACCCATCACATTTGATTTTTTTTTTTTTACCGCCTAAAAATGTTTTGTATTTTCCCTGGGCGACCCTAGGCGGTCGCCTAGGCACGCCATCTCCACAACCAGGGGAAATTAACCTCAGACGAGTCAACAATTTCTTTACCTGTACGCCTAGGTCGCCTCTAAAAACATAGGTCAGCACCTTGACATCATCCTGTTGTTTCCCCCCTCTTCTTCATTCGATTAATTGGCCCAACCCCAAAATATTGCACCCACATCCAACCATGTAAAGGCTTGTAAAGATACACGAACAAGTAAATATGAATACAACATCCCAGTGAACTCCTTAATTTAATTCAACTTCTATCATAAAGTAATTAAAGACTCTTAACTTAGAATTTTCACTTACTACTATGTGCAATTCACTCCTGTTAAAAGTTGTTCTATTGATGTGTAAACCATTTTGTTAACTTCACAGTTTCCATATTGATATTGTCAGGTTTTGCATGCCCATACATGATTGCATCCACCTACCATTGATTATTAGACTTCAATGGAATTTTTAATCTCAGGATGATCTTTTGTAATTAACATCAGGTTGCCGTATATGCGGAGTTTCGAAGAGATTGGGCAGAAGCATTGAGATTCTATGGAGATGCTTACAATGCCATCCGTGAGGTGCACCTCATTTGTATTAAGATATAAATATATTCCCAGAACTATTTATTTTATGGATATGGCTATTTGAATGATGGATTGATGTTAATTTAGTTAGCTATATCATTATTATGCATACTGCATTAAGCTTACAAGTTTTTACACTAGTTTATTGCTTATTTCAATTTTTTGCACTAACATGATTACTCCATAGTATGTTCTGTTGCAATATATCAGTGTATTCAATGTTAAAAGAGGCAGGGAGAACAATTTGGATGCAGGAAATAATGAAAAATAAAATTTGGGTTGAGTTAATTACTCCAATAGGTTTGGACATAAGGAAAGTGAAAAGAAAGAGAAAAAAGTTTCAACATTTCTCTTGATTTCCTTATATCCAAGTAAGATAAAAGAACAGAATGTTTCCTCACTTCTCCATCAGCCAAAGATGGCCTTAAGGCACACAAGAAGCTCACTTATGTTTATGGAGCCTTATACTGCATGCATATATCGTCTAGTTAACAACCATCTCATTACCCGAACCCGTGGTGATTCAAATCTAAGGTTTGCGACTATCATAGCTGATGATTAATATAAATAGTCAATTGTAACTGTCCTGGATCATCACTCATTTAACAGAGCAGTATATTTCTCTTTCCAAATATCCAGACTATCGTAGTCAAGCATTCTCTATATCAGGCATCCTGATATATCAACACATAGTATTTACAATTTTGTCCACATCGAAAATATAAATAATCTAACACATCAGCCGATAACCATAGTCAAAATATTTGAAGAATTACTCGAAAAATTCACGACCAGAACACAAACCGACAGATTCAAGTATTATGTGCGGATCCATGAATAAAGCATTTAATGTGCAACTGTTTGTATTATTTGCTAATAAAACGCAATATGGGTGAGTTAATTGCATATATTAAGCCGGAGTTGTCGCTGCTTATCCTACCGCTAGTTCCACATTCTCCCTACGGATGTTCTGGCGTTTGTCTTCTTGCACGGTGGCTATGCGTGCGATGGAGGAGCTGCCGTTGTTCTGGCATGTGCAAGAGAAGGGCTGATGTGCAGGCGACAGGGTGGTCGAGCAAAATGGAGGATTTTGGGGTGGTATATTTATGTGAGGGACTACCATAGGAAGAGAAAATAAAAAGGACTTTCCTTTGTGTTTTGAAGGTGCATGCCATTTGAAGAGAGAGTGTATTAACCTTTCCAAGAAAATTACACATATTTCTAGGTGACTCGACAACTTCATGTTACCAAACCCATTCATTTGACTTCTTTAGCAGCTGCGTGCATTCATGGTGCATGCAACCCACATTTTGTTTATTTTAGCATATAGAAAGAGAAGAGAGAGATTTATACACACACACACACACACACACACATATATATATATATATATATATATATATATATATATATATATATATATATAAGAGGATGGATCGGGATTCCTGGTTTTAAGCATCCCAGTATGTTTTCCAAAATAGCAGTAGTTAGGATTGTCTTTTTTTGACCGTTCGGATTAGATCAAAATCTCGTGAGAATTTGGATAGTTTAAGGATCTAATATGAATGGTCAAAGAAGACAATTATATATATATATATATATATATATATATATATATATATATATATATATATATATATAACCTCCTTCCTGTACATGAAAAACTTACGGGATGATTAACGAAAATGAAATCTTTCTTACGGAAAAAAAAACAAAAACTATAAACAAAATCCATTCGTATATTTCTCTTTCAAATTTCTCTAATTAAAAAAAAAAGCTCTCTTTAAAAAAACAAATTTATCTCTATCTTAAAAATATCCATCTTTTTAAAAAAATGAATCTATCTATATTTTAAAAAATCATCCTAATTTTAATATTAATATTAATGTTAATGTTGATTTTTAACGTTAACGTTAATTTGTTAATATTAATATTAATTTTGATGTTAATTTTCATGTTGATGTTAATTTTAATTTTAATATTACTTTTTAATTTTAATGTTAATGTTAAAACTAAAATTAACATTAAAGTTAACATTAAAGTTAATATTAAAATTAACACTAACTTAATATTAAAATTAACATTAACATTAAAATAAATATTAAAATTTAAATTAATATTAAAAAATTAATATTAATATTAAAATTAAAATTAAAAATAAAATTTAAATTAAGTTTTTTAATGTTAATGTTAATATTAATCTAAATATTAATGTTAATGTTTACATTAATTTTAATTTTAATGTTAATTTTAATTTTAGTGTTAATTTTAATATTAAAATTTACATTAATGTTAAAATTAACCCTAAAATTAACATTAAATTTAATGCTAAAATTAAAATTAACATTAAAAGTAATATTAACATTACAACTAATATTAAAACTAACATTAAAATTAATACTAATATTAACATTAACACTAAAAATATTAACATTAAATTAATATTAAAATTAACATTAACATCAAAACTAATACTTTTAAATATATTTTCTAAAGATAGATTATTTTTTAGATTTATTTAAAAAAAATAAATCTCTCTATTTTAAAACAAAAAATAAATATATCTATCTTTCTCTATTTTAAAAAAACATGTATCTCTGTTAAAAAAAGGAAAGATAAGCCTTATTTTTTAAGATATAGATAGGTTTGTTTTTTAAAATGAGAGATTAAATTTTTTTTTAAGAGAGAATTTAGAAGAGAAACATACGTAAGTTTCTTGATCCCGTAAGTTTGTCCCGTAAGTTATTCCCACAGGAGAAGGGCTCTGTGTGTGTATTAGCATGAAGCACGGGAGAGTGGCCTAGCAGGTTCTTAGGTTTGCTGGCAGCAAACCAAAGGGGAAGAAGGGTAGTTACTATAGGGCTGCAACAAGAAAATGAGGTGATAGAAGAGGGAAGAAAATATACAAAATTAGTGTTAGGGTTCTAGGCTTCACACCTAGGGTTAGGTTTTCTACGCTGCATACCTAAGGGTTTTTCACACCAATAATTTACATGCAATCTCTTAGCAGAATCCTTCATTTGTCATCTAGTAATAAAGGCCTGATACAATTCTGTTTAAACTTCTAGACTTGGAAACAAGTCCATGATATAAGCAAAAAATGACTTAACCAACTCATATAGGTTCAAATGGGTCCAAACTCAACTGAAAACAAAATAAAGACCAAACTCAAGTTAAAAAAACTATAGCCAATTTGAAACTCGCCTTGATCTCCAACAATATATAGAGAACAAGCTTGTAAAAGTTGCTAGGCGCTAGTCGGGCGGCGGTTCCAAAAAAAAAAACCAAAAACCATGTTGAAAATTGCGGCAATTCGATAAAACCCCAAAACATGCATAGTCAGGCATCGGGGGCATTAGACAGACATTGGGCAGGCACCGTTCGCGTAGCGCCTAGGCAGCTGCCTAAGCCGATTTTTAGAACAGTAATAAACCACTAACAATTATTGACCTCAAAAGGAAGTCATGTCTCGTGTTAGAAGTTAGGTTGAATATGATTCACATAGCAAGTGCAAGTATTCATGTTCAAAACTGCCACAATCAGTATCAAAGTAGCAATTGCTGGAAACGGAATGGAACTACAAAAAGTTATAGTGGGAGACATGTATTTTATGTAGATACTACCAGCAACCATTTGCATGCTGATTTGAGATAGAATATACACATGGATTTGTCATTTAACATAAATCCTGCCCTCCATAACACAATGGTCCAGGCAACTTGTTATAAAATCGGTGATGTCTCCACTAGTCTACAAGCACCTAGGGCACAATCCATAAATTTTCATTGGATTCGCCCATATCACCTCCCCTTCTTTTCTTTCTTCGCTTGGTTCGTCCGACTCTCTCCATAATGTCCACATACACCTAAGGATGTCTCCTCAAGCTATCAAACATTCTCACTTGGTACAAAATAACTCAAATCACTTTTTTTACCTAAAAACATGTATCCCTTGATTGACACAATGTTTTAAAAGGGTGATGTGCACTCGAGGCACTAGGGTCCTCTGGAGCCTACAACGCACGTCGAGACATGGGCTTCAACGAAGAATCATCATAATATAGTTTGAAATAAACAAACTCATTTTATGTCTAATCAATTCATAACACCCATGATTGAAATATTAAAAACTGGACTTAATCGATACATAACACGACTTTAAAATCAAGAACTAATAGCTAACCATCGTCAAAACTCAAAATAAACTCTCACATTTATATAATAATAGAAATTGACAAAATCCTAAAGATCATCATCATCCATATTATCATCTTGTCTTGAAAACATCAAAAGTCAAAATAGAAAACCTATCTATTCTACTATATAATGCCAAAACTAGGCTTCACCGTGAAAAATTTTTATTCCAAAAATACCCTTCAACATATTTAGTAATTAAAAAGAATACCTACAATAAATTCCACAGACAACCATTTAAGAGATGCAATAATGACAACCATTTACGGAAATCAAAGGGTTCATGCTACTTGCTAAGTCTTTTAAATTGTTACCAAAGAATTCGAAGGGTTGAACCATTAACCTATATAATTAAAAGCAGTAGAAATAAACTAACTCATCAACATCATTCACTCCAATATACGTGCAAAGCACGTGCATATATACTAGTTAGTTATAATAGAAAGAATAGTTGAATTATTATATATATTAAATACTGAGACATATCTATTGAAAACAAAGAAAAAATCACAAAAACACTAGATTAATGAGCCTCGTGCGCGAGTCGCACCTCAAAAGTAGTTGTGGCCGCATCACTAGGCGCATGCTTTAAAATTAGTTGTGAGGCATATGAGACGTGCGTCTCAAGTGAACCTAGGTGAATGAATCTTGTCTCGTAGAAAAATGAGGCGCAAGGTGAGCCTCATGCATGAGGCATGCTTAGGCACAAGCTTGACGGGCTTTTTAAAACACTGGATTAGCTTCTCCCTAGGGCGCACATATCCTAAGGACGTCCCGAGGGTATTTATCAACCATTTGGTATGAACCCAAAATATATGTTCTTTCAAAACATGTATCCTATAATTAAACCGATGAACACTTGCAAATAATATGACATTGGGAGTTATCTTTCAACTGCTCGTCAGAAATTAGATATGAAACTATTTTTTGTACACTGCCATGTCATGAATCACTCATTTTCACATGGTGATGAAAAATGAAAGAAAAATTCATTAAACTAAAGGTTTAGCGCATATGCTTATCAAATACATATCATAAGCGAGCTTTTTATAAGAAATATGCATTTTAAGAGTGTCCACACATGCTCTTTGGGTTAATATAATCACTAATAGGTATCTTTGGAGGCTCCATTCCAGCTCTATAACTTTGGAATTAAAGCAAATACTCTAATGACAAAGATGCGACAACAAAAATAAAAATAACACGATCAAGGAAGAGAATTGACTCAAACCCAAAAATCAATAGCCATTAACAAACAAGGATTACAACCTCACTCGTGAAACCCAACACTCTACATCTTCCTCTCTCTTCTTTTCACTAAAGAGGCACTTGTATTTATAGCCTAAACCCTAAAATAAATCATAGCCATCCAATATTTCTTAACTACCAAGAAATTAATCTAAACTTTAAACTAACCTGAGCTATTTAGGGTTTAGATAACACAGTTTTTTTTTAGATAAACTGGAGTGAATTCTAACAATATTCACCTAGGCTCATGTTTATTAAACCTCACAGTACCAAAATCTAGAAAATAAAACACACACATAAACCGAGATAGCTGATTAGATTGCACTTTTGTATCACAACTTATCTTGGCAGACCAAAAATATGAACACTGAACATATCAGGACTCGCTCGACATATCAGGACTCACTCGGACCATATTCTCTAGCAGATCAACATCGAACTCCAGGCCACTACAGTCGTCCCCCTTTTGTAGTGATAAGCTTTGAACATAAATCACTAAATATCAATATTTAGCAAATATCATAATTTACATAAAAAGAACCTTACCATCACCTAATTAAATTCATCATCAACATATTCTCAATTATCCGCAAACACCATCAGTAGCAAATCAATTATTCTCAATAGCAACATCCAAAAGCGAAAGTAGCAAATTACTTATCCTCAATAGCAACATCCGACACCCAAAAGCAGAAAGACCCAAATCGCGCCACCTTCTACACAATTTTGTTGACCTACGGAGGATGGAGACAACCCGGGGGGGGGGGGGGGGGGGGGTGATACGGTGTTGCAATATTTATTTTTTTGAGAATTAAACAATTTTGATTTAATATTTCCTAAAGCAACGGAACAAACAGTAAATCACAAAACAGAAACAGTGCACATAATATTTGTTAAGGAGGTTCGACAACTTGCCTACGTCCCCCCCTCTCTACCTCGGAGAGATCTCAATACTAGAAATTAGAAATCCGCATACAATACTCAGTACGGTCGACACGTACCATACTTTCCGGTCAGCCCGCTTTTCTGATCCTAATACAGAGAAGCCTAGATCTAGCAATCTAGTTACCCACCTGCTTTAACCCCAGAATAGCTGTTTTCTTCCTGCTTGCCACTTCTGCTACTGCTACTGCCACTCTCTCTTCTCTTCTCTTTTGGTCTCTTCTTTCCATGCCCCCTTTAGGTGGTGGGAAAAAACAAATCAGATACAGTGAGATCCCCTTTTCCTCACCCTGAACCTTAAGTATCTCAAGATCTGTTCATAACTTTTCAATGTTAAAAATAGATCCTATTTAATCTCCTATCAAGGCTAACATAGGGTGTATAACTTGCAAATTATCCAACTCGAGCCCAAAAATAATCTTAATTGATGCACAAACTGATATTGTTTACAACCCGGACCTATATCCATTCTCAAACAAGTATGAAGAAAGGTTTCAAGTATCAGGGTCGTTTCAGAGACGGGTCTGAAACGGACCGACTCAGAAAACCATCAATCCGCACTCTCCCACAAAAGAAAAAAAGAAGAAAAAAAAGCTGCCAAAAATGGTACTCACAAGAAGGGTTCAAAACTGATACCCATAGGAAGGTTTCAAACTGATACTGGAACCTTGTTTCTCTACCTTGGTATGAAGGTCTCAAACCATGCTCAGCTCCATTCTTGACGCTGTATACTGTATCGGTTCCCACTCCCATATCCAAGTCAGTCCAAACCCTTATATCCAACTATGGATCTCGAGGATTATCTATTACTTTGAGGAAGGAAATGCAAGTGTGCCACAATTTATAATCCGCTAGGTATCTGATTCTATTACCAAGTAAAAGGAAATATTGTTTTAACAAGCCTAGACCCCATTGGTGCCTTAATTTGTAATCATATCCTTAATATTAGCGAACTTTTGTGTTAGCAGCTTAACATAATATTTTTTTTTTTTTATAAATTGGAAAGTTCTAGCAACAAGATATGTAAGACAACACAAATTGTTTTTGGAACTCTTGGGTGTTCTTATATAGTTATTTATTACAATCATCACCATATATTTTGATGTGTTATTGTTCCTTGTGCAGTAAAGTTTGCTTGTCTAGCCTTAGACCTGATCTTTAATTTTTGTCTGCTTTGTACAAGCTTAAAGTTGACCTAGGACATCTTTTCATGTTATTTCTGTGATTTTTAAGAGTTTTTTTTTTAATATTTTGATCAACATATGTATTTCTAATATTCAGATGGTTGGGACATCAACAAGGTTGCCTCCTGTCCAACGACTTGTCGAGATAAAAGCTATGGCTGAGCAGCTACATTTCAAAGTATCAACCTTGTTACTGCATGGTGGAAAAATTGTAGAAGCAATAAATTGGTTTCATAAACATGTAGCCAATTATCAGCAGCTTGTGGGAGCACCGGAAGTTGCTTTTCTTCACTGGGAATGGTTCAGCAGGCAGTTCCTGGTATTTGCGGAGTTACTGGAGACGAGCTCTGCCACTGTTCCGAGCAATCTTTCTCCCAATTTTGGCACACCAGATAATCCTCTGACTGAGTGGGAGTTCCAACCAGCTTACTACTATGAGGTACAACATCTCTGCTACATAAACAGTCTGTTTGCAGATCCTTACCTTCATTCATTTGTTGCTACTGCTATGCATATCATTTACTTTCATATTAGTGTGGGTAATATGGATTCATAGGCTCTGTTTGCTCCATATTCAGGGAACACATATTTGGTTAGGTTAGCATTTGCTTTTACTTATTGTAACCAAAATAAATTGAAAGTGTTCTGAAGAAATTCAAGCTATTACTTCTATTAATGTCGGTATCTTTGATGAAAGAAAGGGAGTAGATTACTTTATATTTCTTTTCATTTTATGTTCTTTCCTTTCCATTTATGTTCATTTTTCCTTTTAATCACTTTCTATTTTCTTTTTTAAGAAAGTATTTCAGATTCTCATTACATCTTTTCTTAGCAGTTTTTCTTTTTTCTTTTTGAGATACGGCCAGTCATTAATGACCGTCCCTGTCTTGGGCAACTAGCACCAAGACACTTCCCCCCCCACCCACACACACACACACACACACACACACACACACACACACATTTAATCAAATTTTGCCTGGGCTGGGATTCAAATCCACACCCACTCCTCCCTCCCTTCCCTTACCATTGCTACCACTGGACACCCCTTCAGTGGTTTCTTGGCAGAAATTGAAAAATAAATAAAAAACAATGTTATAGCACGTGCAGAGCACTTTCTGTTCCTCATGGTTCCTGGAAAAGCATAAACTAGTTTCCTGAAAAACAGGGCTGCAACTTCATTTCTATAAAATGGAACTATTTATTATCTTGTTAAATTGATTCAATTTATTGCCAAATTTATTCGTGCCCATTCTATTTCTTTGCATATTCCTTTTTAAACAATTATTAGTTCTTTTGGTGACAGTTCTCTGCCCATTACTTGAGGGAGAAAAGAAATTGTCTGGATTTTTCTTTGTCCACAGCAGATACAATTGGTGGCAATCCAGAATCAGTGATACCCTCTATGTATGTTGGCCAGTTTGCTCGCTTATTCGAGCAAGGAGATACAGTTGCGATGCTCCCGTGAGTAACCCAGCTCACAATCATTAAACTTGTTCTTGCAGATACTGAAACTTACCTTGGTGAACTTTGTAGTCTTTCAGATGTGGAGTATACAAGCTATGCCCTTGCTGAAGGGCAGAGGTTTCAAGATTCAATAGAGATTATAGCTCTGTTTAGAAGAGCATCTGAGTCATTTAACAATCTCAAAGCTCCAAGGACAGCTTCATATTGCAGTAGTAGGATGGCTTGGGAGTATTTTGCAGCAGAGGATTTTAGCAATGCAAAGCAGCTTCTTGAAGGTGTAGTTGCTCTTTATCGGCAAGAAGGCTGGGTCACATTGCTCTGGGAGAGCTTGGGTTACTTAAGAGAGTGCTCACGTAGACTTGGGTCAACAGAAGATTTTGTTCAGTACTCTCTCGAAATGGCTGCATTGCCAATATTATCAAGCAATGAATCAGAAACTGTCAAGCATAAGAAGGAACACGGCCCTGGAGGTCCAGCTTCTCCTTCTCAGAGAAAGAAGATACAAGAAGAAGTGTTCAACCTTATTAAAGGAGATCATGTAAGCGATGGAAGTAGTGGCCTTAACGTTTCCCAGGACCATCCTCTTCATATTGAAATTGATCTCATAAGCCCTCTCAGAGTAGCACTTCTAGCATCTGTTGCCTTTCATGATTTATCTGTTAAACCGGGTTCATCTACATTTATCACTTTGTCACTTTTGTCACAACTACCACTTCCAGTTGAGATGAATCAGTTGCAATTTCAGTTCAATCAGCCAAATTGTAGCTTCAAAGTAGTTACTGCTAGGGAAGAAATTTCTACATTGGGGCCCCTCGAAGATGAGGATATTCGAGTAGAGTATGCTCCATCCCTTGTATTGACAGCAAATAAGTGGTTAAGGTTGACATTCGAAATAAAACCAGGTATGTCTTCCTGATGCTCGTTTTACATTCTATATTTTTCTGTATGTAGGATTTTACTTCTCAAGAGGTTTATACAGTGAATATGAAGTTTTTTTAAACTCACAAGTTGCACCCCCTTAAGACTGTTTAGTTTGAAGAGGAAATGAGAAAAAGAAAAAAAAGAAAGAAAGAGAAAAATAAGTTTTTTGTTTGTTTGTTTGTTTAATAGGAAAATTTGAAAAGAAAATAAGAAGTTAAATATATATTAGTTGACATTCTTCACTTCACTTCACTTTCCTTTTCATTTTATTTTTCTTACTAACCAAACATGCCAATTTCATTCTCTCTTTCCTCTTTACTTTCATTCCTTCCATTGTGCTGCAAATCTATAAATAATTTGCTTTCCTAGAGAAAAACTCGTTTTTAATACAATTTTCTCTACAAGGGACCTTTTAGGTGTATGCACTCAAATTTACCTAATTTGACATGCGTCCCACAAATCTTCTTTTATGTTCACATCCCTTAGAATTTGACATAGCCAGTCCACATCATATCATTTGACTGAAATAGGTTCCCTTTGAAGTCTTTATAAGAAGATTTTACATGATATGAGGGTGATATGAGCAGTTTTCCATTGCAGTTCATAATCCATTGCCCGAAGCAGTGTTGTCACTGTGCAAGGCACAAAGCGTGGTGCAAGGTATCCTAGCACCGAAGGCACAAGGCTAGGCAAATACCTAATTGAAGCAGGGTGCATTCCTTTTCTTAAAAGTTAAAATTCATATTTCAGCTAATTAAGATCTATCAAAAGGCTAAAACTGAACGCTTCGGTTTAAAGTTTCAAAGCTAAACGGAGAGGATCCAATCTACCAAATGGCTTAGCAGCTATCTGATATGTAGAGGGTAAGGAATGACACTAACCACCTGTTGATCTTCAACTGCTTGAGAGAACAAATCAACAACAAAAGTAAAAAAAAATTGTAGAAAAGTGAGACTCCTTATTCTCCTCATGGCTACGTGGGCGGTCAAGTACTTGGAGGCATGTTGTATGGCTAGTACGAGAGAACATTGCAAGGCAAGTGTGCACGCAGTTCTTGCACAAATCAACCCTCTCCCTTTCTGACAACCTTGACCTCAAGGTTGAAGTTTGGATCATCAGGTTCCATTGTCCTTTGCTGATCTACGTTGCATCGGTCGCCGACGAAGTGCCCAACTTATTGGAAAAATTGTTCGATGTGCAAGTGCCTTCTTTCTTTGTTCTGCTGTCTAGGATTATAACTGGCTTGATAATGGGCTGTCCCTCTTTTGTGCTTTCTGGCACGTTGACAAGAGCTATATATCGATCACCAAGTTTCTGCTTGAGCTAAGAAACATGGAAGACAGTGATGTACCTTCGACCCCACCGACAAGTGTAACTTATAGAACTTACCAACGGTTGCAATGATTTCATAAGGCCCATAAAACCTGGAGAAAGCTTTGTCACCCGTCAAAATTTGATGGTTCTCTACCATAAGTTGGCAGTCTGAGTGAGGTATACCTGCTGTTCTTTTTGGATTGCTAGTATTTCAATACTGTTTTGAGCCATGTCTAGAATTTTCTTAAGTAGCTTAAGAGCTCCATCAAAGCGTGAAATGTGAAGAGGGCGAACCAATGGCATTGCCAAAAATTCGTAGCGACCTCGTGAGTTCTAAATACCATTTTGAGGAATGTCCTTCATTGGTGTTTCCTTGGTGATTGGATCTGGTGATAATCTGAGTGGACCAACCTTGAGATATGGAAGCGCCATGTAGCTTATCAAACATACTATCCACCATTGCAATTGGAAATATGTACTTGATGGTGAGGGAGTTGAGTGCCCCATAATCAACAGTCTTCGTGATCCATCCCTTTTGTTACTAGGCTTAGGGATGAATAAGGGCTTTGGTATGCTGAGTGATTCCATTTGCTGAGTTGGGGGCCTCATAATCAACATGTAGTTATTGGTGGCTGGAAATCCTCGACGATGGAGTTTGTAGAGAGAGGGCAGAGTGAGTGAGGGGCTCGGGTAGAAAATGCAATAAACAATAGAACATGTAGTTTAACTCAGGGCTTAACGATCGTGGGTTGTTTACAAGAAAAATTCCACGTTTCAAGGTGCTCCTCAAATGTTCCTTGCGCTGTGATGGGTTTAGGGACATCCATGCGTTGGTAAAGGTGTGCTTGTCATGTCGTGGCGAGGCACATGACCTCTGATACATTGGGCCCAAGAAAGAAATTTAATATGTCAAGAGACGAGAATTGAAACATTTAAGCGTTGAAATTGATATTAGTAAAAGAATATGTATATTGCTCTTTGGTCATGTCTTGGAAGATATATATATATATATATATATATATATATATATATATATAATCCAAGCGTATGAACCACGTAGCATTTATGGGTATCATGATTCTCAAATTAGAGCTGGTTCCATTTCAGTTGGAATTTTAGAAAGAAAAATAGATTGTTTTTGTATTGTAGAACTGCAACATAAAAAAAAAATTACTGGACACTTTTCCATCTGTTGGAATCATAGGAGAAATATATTGTTTTTTTGTTGGTAACGATGTTCCCGTCACGACATGGCGAGGCACATGACCTCGGATTACGCTAGGTCAAAGTTGTTACAGGCGTGAGGCGCACAAGGATCTAACCTCAACGCCTCAATACAGGTGTAGCGTGGCTCCCTTTATAAGATGCGTGCCTCACACATTACTGAACTTTACATTTCCTTTTACATGTTCTATTTGACCAAAGAAAAGAAAAACACAAAATCTTCTTCCTGCTCTCTCTGTTCAGAAATTTGGAACCTATTATTATTATTATTGCTCCCTTTTTTTAGTTTGTTGTGTTTTTCCTCGTGTTCTAATTTGTCTTATTATTCTTTCATTTTCTTTTTCCATACCCTTATCTAATGCTTTTATTACCCTAAACATCTAAGATGGCATCTAATGCCTTCATTGCTTCCCAACCAGAACCCTCTCCATATCCTGTGTAACCCAACCCGCCCTTCTCTGGTTCTTCTTTTACTTTTCTCATGTGAAGCCATACCTCTAGTTGTTCCTACAACATAAATCAGGTTTCTTGTTGCTGTATTTATATTAATATTGAATTGAACTTGGACACCTCCACTTTCATCATCTGTTACAAATAGTCATATATGATTTATAAATATAAATTGTTTTGAATAAATGTGTGCCTCGCCTTCATGAGGATTGTTCCTGTGAGAAGGAATAATAGGATGCTTTAATTGATATAAAAGAGTACATATTTATAGGGGAGAGTTGGCCTTTCATTATTGGTTCTACCCGATGTGGAACATCCTTCCTCAAGCTGGAGCATAGATGTTATCATGTCCAGCTTGTTACAAAGAAACTGAAAACGAGGGCATAAAAGGGACTTCGTAAAGATATATGTTATCTGATTGCCGACTCTCACGTGATGAAATGTTATCACTCCTTTTTGATATTGACGAAGTGGATGTTGATCTTAATGTGTTTCGTCCTTTTTATGAAATGCGAGATTTGTAGCAATATGGTACCTGATTGGTTATCACACCACATATTTGCTACTTTCGATCCTGCTTATTCTTCCAGCTTCTTTAAAAGATGCTGCAGATATAACATCTCTGTTGTGTCATGAGCAATAGCTCGATATTCTGCTTCTGAACTCGATTGTGAGACTACACTCAACTTCTTGCTCTTCCACGACACTAAGTTTTCGCCAATAAATACCGAATAGCTAGTAAGACTTGCACCCCAGTCAGCATCTATAAAGCACTCAAGACGAGTATTTCCTTGATTCTCCATCCGATTTTTTTTTTTGGGATTCTGAGCTAGATAACATAAGATCCTGAGAATTGTCTAGCAATGCAAAACTCGTGGAGAAGCCATAAATCTACTCACAACACTTACAAAAAAAAGTATGGACGAGTTATGATTGTCAAGTAGTCGAGTTTTCCATCCAGCCGATGATACTGATCAAGATTGATCATCAGTATCTCCTTATCGGGGAGTAACTTTACTCCTGGATCCATGGATGAGGTTGCTTCCTTAGTTTTATCATTCATGCTCCAGTTAGGATGTCAAGCACATACTTTCTATGAAACATTATAATATCTTATCTCGTGTGACTTCCAACGCCCAATAAGTACTTCAACGCTTCCATATCTTTGGTCTGAAACAGCTCACCTAAAAACTTTTTCAGTCCTGCAATACCTTGATTGGTATCCCTGTAATCACAATGCCATCAACATAGACACCAAGTAGTATCTGTCCGGTTGATGTCTGTCCAAGGTTGTGAAAGGCGCTAGGCGGACGGGCAGCCGCCGCCTAGCGCCTAGGCGGCTGCCCAGGCGGTCACCTAGATCTAGGCGATTCAATAAAATAAAATCTAAAAAATCTATTAAAAATTGTAGAAAAAGTCCATAAAATCCTAAAATATGTATAGTCGAGCGTCAGGGGGACTAGGCGGGCGCCTAGGCGGACATCGGACGGGCGCCAGGCCCCTAGCGCCTAGGCGGCTGCCTTTTAGAACATAGTGTCGATAAAATACCGAATTATCCTTTTTTGATTGGCACATGCCAAACTGGATAACGTGTAAATTGACCAAATCAAACACGAGGTGATTGAGTCCGTAGAGGATCTTTTTCAGATAACACACTTTACCCTCCCTTGTAACGAATCCAAGAGGTTGCACCACATAGACTTTCTCTTTAAGGTCCCCATGGAGAAATATATTCTTCACATCCAACTAAAGTAAGGGCCAGTCATATCAGACAACTAGGGACAAAAGTACTTGCACATAGGTCATCCTGGCAACTGGAGAGAAGGTCTCAAAGTAATCCACGCCAAAAATCTGAGAATACCTTTGGCCACAAGGCGAGCCTTCAGGCAATCAAATGTACCATCCGATTTCATCTTGATGGTGAACATCCATATGCAACTTACTGCCTTTTACCGCAAGGCAAATCCGCCAAGTTCCATGTATGGTTCTCCCGTAGCGCCCGCACATCCTCCTCCATAGCAACATGCCAACCAGGATGTTAAGAGTCCCTCCTCGATATATTGTGGGATTTGAATCCCATCTATAGTGGCCACCAAGGACTGAGTGTGACTTGCGAGCCATTTGTAGCAAGGTTCTAAACTGCAGTAGGCATGTGCGCGGCAGAAAGAGTCCGCCTAGGCCGCCTTGACAGTTGATACATTTTGGACAATTTTTACTACATTTTTTTGCATTATATACATATTTTAAGGATGTCTCATGCATATCTATGTTGTAGAATAACGATTTATTAAGTTTTAGTCTTGTAAAAGTGAACTATAGGTCCATAATGCTTGCAAAATTGTTTGGTCAAACATCTTGTTAGGTATTGCTCCGCCTATGCGCCTACCTACGTCGTCCATTTTGTTAGGTATTGGCCGTCTACTCCACTACATACCGAAAAGCGGTACAGAGAGAGACCACCTACTGCATAGGCGGTCGCCATTTAGAACACTGCTTTATAGTTATTAACATACAAATGATGGTCATGGCATGCACGACGGGGGCGAGTCGGTAAATCAGGTGGTGGTGAATTTGTGGAATCAGAGGACTCTGATGACGATACCTGCTCTAAAGTATTGAGCATGTCTGGTAATGCCAGTTATGACGGAGCTGGTGTTTGCGGATCATCAGACAGTGAGACTGGCTCGGTAGGAGAGGACACTCTTACGGATGGCTGCTGTGTTTGAACTGGATACAAGTGAAAGTTCTCATCTGGGTAAATTTTGGGAGAAGATTCTTTAGTTGGAGAGGATGGGACAAAATCAATCTCGTCAAAGGTAACATTTCGAGACATAATATATCTCTTTAGAGTTGAGAAAAAATGATACCCTTTCTGATCCTTAGAATATCCAAGAAAATATACTTGAGTGCCTTCGAGTCCAATTTAGAAAGTGTCCAGTATGTCGAACGTAACACAAACACCCAAAATTTTTGAGAAGTAGAGAAAATTGTATACGATTGAGATATAACCTAGAAAAAGTAGTGCCATTGAAAACAGTAGATGACATACAATTGATCAGATAACAAACTGTAAGAACAACATCCGATCAAATTTTTCTGGGAGTATTGGCATGAAACATAAGACCACGAGTTGTTTCTAAGAGATGACGGTTCTTACGTTCGATCACACCATTTTGTTGTGGTGTGTAAGGACAAGAAGTTGGGTGGATAATTCCATATCAAGCCATGTGGGAAGTGAACTCATGAGACATACGACCATTATCGCTCCGAAGACATTTAATAGAAACCCTAAATTGGATTTTTATTTCAGTATAAAAATTGCACCAAATATCAAATAATTCGAAACAATTTTTTATTAAGTAAACAAAAGCGACTCGTGAGTACTCATAAACAAAGAAAACAAAATACTTGAAAGCCATCACAGATTCAATAGGGCATTGACCCTATACATCAGAATGCACTAAATCAAAAGGAGCTGATATAGCTTTATTCAAACTCACCGGATATGGTACTCGATGATGTTTAGCCAGACTACATGACTCACAATGAAAATGAACTCGAAAATCTAGATATGGACACATTTTATGGAGAGCTTGGATAGATGAGTGACCTAACCGACAGTGCAACTCAAACATGTTGAGTAACACACCGGCACAAGCAACAAACAAATTCAGTTTAAACAGATACAAGCCTCCAACCACATGCTCCCTAACGATAGTCTTTTCAATCTTCATGTCCTGAAAAACACAACCATTAAGAAAGAATGTTACCGAGCAGTGTAAGTCACGAGTAATCCGACTAATGGATAATAAACTGAATAGGTTTTCAGGTGTATGTAAAACTGAATTGAGTGGCAGAATTTGAGAAAGTCGGATACTTTCTTTTTCACGAACTTTCAACGAACTGCTATTCGCAACAGTAAAACTGAATTGAGTGGCAGAATTTGGAATTTAGCAAATTTTGTCTAGGTCTCTGCTGTCATTTGCACGAATCGCTCTTCATCATCATGAGCATCCGATGCAACATTGGCGGTAGGAGCTTTGGGATAGTACCACTGAAAATGTCCTGGTTGACCACAGTTGAAGCATATGCACGGTCTTCCTCCATCACAACTTCCCTTACCTCATCTACCATTTCGATCAATATTTCGGCCACAACGTGTGCCACCACGACCCCCAAGGAATCCACCAAGAACAACATCCAAGATAGATCAATCAGTAGGTGCATTGCTCGTATCAGTCCCAACTACTTTAGCTGTCCGTATGACACGAAAGTAGACTTCCTTCAGAGAAAATCTCAACCCTAGCGATAATCTGAGACCGTGCGGAATCTGTATCAGGACGAAGCGAGGCGAGATATGCCATGATATAGAGCTGTTGACGTTGAGTCATCACCTCATTGAGATCCATTGTTAAGGGTAAGACACGATCAACCTCATCAGTCAGGACCTTAAAGGCGCGGAAGTGATCCTGATGTAACTTGTCTCCTTGATCAGCTCGGTAGACGCCGACAACCGAGTCATAAATGTGAGACAAATTACGTTTTCTATCAAACGCAGTCGCTAGGACCTCCCATAACTCTTTCACTGAATTCGTGTTCTGAACCATATCCTCGACTGATGGTTCCATCGAATTCATCAACTTTGTAAATAGTCTGATATCATCAGTCTCCTGCTGCTCAAATGTAGGATCATTCTCCTTCGGAGAGTTGTCAGTGAGATGTTTTGACCACCGTATTTCCAGAACTTCTTCTCGACCTTCTTGCGCCACATGGAGTAGTTGTTCGGACTATCCAGCCTCCGATCGACAAGTCAAATCGAAGAAACCGTTGTACCAGTGATCGATGTCCCCGTCTCTGTGTTCCTGACACTGTGGTGCTACCAGTACTACTATTCACCGCAGCGTTCGACATCTTTCAGATTCTTGATTCGATTATTGTTGATCGTCACGATCCGATATTCACATCAATTTCGCCAATGCGCGATGTTCACAACAACGTCACCAATACTAGCTTGCGCATTCTTTGGCAGAGATCGAAGATGAATCACACAAGCCAGGACAGGTTCGCACAAAACTAGTTTGCTCTCTGTTAGATCCTGATGTAGATACCAGACCAGGAACATAGATTCACACAAACAATCAAGTTTGCTCTCTGTCAATTCCTGATGTCGTTGTCGAGATTCAGAGGTTCACACAAACGATCATAGTTTGTCTTCTGAAGATCTCAACGCCAACAAGTTTTTTTCCAGCAGGAACAACTAGGGTTTTAGGTTGGTTAGGGTTAGGGTTTGGGTGTTGGTGGATTTCATGGTTAGGGTTGTGGGTGACGGCTAGGGTTAGGGTTTGTGGGGATTAAGGGGAGGGGGGGGGGGAGCAGATCTGGAGGGGGGGGGGGGGTCATATTTGGTGGCGCTGGAGCAGGGGCGTCAGGATCGGGACTGGGACTGGCATGCCGGGGGCATCGGGATGGGTGGGGAGCAGGTCGGATCAGGGAGTAGGGGGGTGAGCGGCGGCGGGGGAGAGTCGTCTGAGAAGAGAGGAGAAGGCGGCTGTGAGAGAGAGGGAGGTTTAGGGTTTTGGTGACTCTTATACCATGTGAGAAGGAATAATTGGATGATTACATTGATATGAGAGAATACATATTTATAGGTGAGAGTTAGCCTCTCATTATTGGTTCTACCCGATGTGAGACTAAAGTCCAAAGACGAATACTTAACAATGCCTTACCTCATGCCCTGGTCCTATACACGCTCTGCGCTGTGGTGCGCTTTGTGCCTTTAATGACATTACGCTGGGCCTAAGAAAGAAATTTAACAGGTCAAGAGAGACGAGAATTGAGACATTTAAGCATTTAAATTCATATTAGTTAAAGATGTATATTTCTTACTGGTCATCCTTGGAAGAAGATATATGTCGTAATACAAGCTTATGAACTATGTAGCATTAGGATTCTTAAATTAGTCCCTGTTTCATTTCAACTGGAGTTTTAGAAAGAAAAATAGATTGTTTTTGTGTTGTAGAATAGAACTGCAACATATTACTGGCCATTCTTTTTTCACCTGTTCCATTCCAGCTGGAATTAGAGAAAGAAAGATTTTGCTTTGACTTTTTTATGTAGTAAATCCCACATATTACTGGACATTTCCTTCTACTTTTTGTAGATAACCTATCCATTTTTTTTGTTAATATAAGAGCACCTTTTTCAGAGATAAAAAGTACATCCATAAGTTTGTGGTTTAGATACAAGTGCTCATTGTTTTAAATACAGAAACTCTTTATAAACAACAATTGTTCAATATTTAGCTCCTTCATTTTATATCCCATAAGCCTCAAGAGGTGATATCTAGCTGTGGTCAAAAGTAGTGCTTGTATCTGATGGGTTCTTTTAGAAATTTAATGACAAACGATACAATCTGCAGCGCAGAGTGGAAGGCTTGAATGCTTATCAGTGACAGTTGTAATAGGAGATCATTTCAAGATATGCTGCCGGGCAGAAAGTGCTGCTTCAATGGAAGACTTGCCACTCTGGAAATTTGAGGACCGGGTTGAGACGTTCCCTACGAAAGATCCTAGTTTAGCCTTCACAGGTCAAAAATTTATCCAGGTTGAAGAGCCGGAGGCTCAAGTCGATCTCACGTTAGGTGCTTCAGGCCCTGCTTTAGTTGGAGAAAATTTCATTATACCTGTGTCAGTGCTCTCCAAAGGTCATGCTGTTCACTCAGGAGAACTCAAGATCAATCTTGTGGATGCTAGAGGAGATGGCTTGTTGACGAGTCCAAGAGATGCAGAATTCTTTTCTTCCATTGAGCATCATGTGGAGCTTCTCAGTATATCAGGAAAATTTGAGGAAGATGAATCACAAATAAATTCTGATTGCATTAAGAAAATTCAGCAGTCATTTGGCGTGGTCTCAGTCCCAGTTCTAGCATCAGGTGAGTCATGGTCCTGCAAACTGGAGATAAAATGGCATAGACCCAAGTCTGTTATGCTTTATGTTTCACTTGGTTATCACCAAAACTCCTCAGGGGTCATATTCCAGAGAGTTAATGTGCACAAAAGCTTACAGATTGAGGGCCAAACCCCATTGGTCATCAGCCACCATTTTATGATGCCATTCCGGAGAGAACCTCTTCTGCTCTCTAAGTTGAAGAAGCAATTGCCCGGTTCTGATCAGAATCTATCATTACCACTTAATGAAAAAAGTATCCTCATTGTAGGTGCTAGGAATTGCACCGAGGTGCCTTTGCGGTTGCTATCAATGTCAATTGAAAGTGATGATGATGTTGGATGTTCTTGTTCTGTGAGTGGTGGGGCTCCATCTGAACCAGCGCTTGTTGTTCCTGGTGAAGAATTCAAAAAAGTAATTTCAGTCACTCCTCAAGTTGATTCACCAAGTATTGGTGTGGGCACAGTTTGTCTAAAGTGGACTAGGGAGTTAGATTCCAACCAGCATTCAGATTCTTTTGTTCTGACAAAACACAAATTGCCCTCTGTTAGTGTGGAGAAGCCGCCATTGGTCGTGAGTTTAGAATGCCCCCCTCATGTTATTCTTGGAGTTCCTTTCTCATTTCATGCAAGGGTCCAGAATCTCACTAACCTGCTTCAAGAAATCAAGTATTCACTTAGGGATTCTCAGAGCTTTGTGTTCTCTGGAGCTCACAATGATGGAGTCTCCATTCTGCCTAAGACCGAACACATCATCAGTTACAAGCTCGTGGCATTGGCTTCAGGGCCTCAACAGCTACCACGACTCACGATCACTTCGGTGAGGTACGCAGCAGCACTTAATCCTTCTGTTGCAGCAACAACTGCTTTTGTGTTCCCCTCCGAGCCACAGTTCAAAATGGAAGGGGAGAAGAAAGAGTTGGAAGAGCGTTCTTCCGGGTGAAATTCAAAGTTTTGTATTAGTCATGCTCTCCCTGGGGACTCAAATCAGGTTTTCAAAGTTCAAATCCTTGTGCTGCTTTCAGCTAGAATGCACAGGATTAGCTTCGAGAATGGCATGTTATTTGAAAATATCTTGCTGTTGAGGCTTCGTATCATTTACACTGGGAATTTGTTATTGTTGGTACTTGTATCCGAGTTCATAGAGATGTATTCATCATAGTTTATTTGTTATTGGCAGAATATTCATTTGTATCAGGTTTCTGTTAGAGGATCTGCAATTTTTTTTTGGTGAACAACGATTAGGGATCTGGCTAGTCTAAAAGCAAAGGTAATAAGCGATTTCTGAGTATGTTGGAATTCTTTGGTCACAGATCTTTTTCTTGAAGTTATGCAGTCTTTTTGAGGTGTTACGCAAAGTGATTCTTCATTGCTTAATTCTTTTCAGGATTAGTGAATTCTGCTGGACGAATGGAGTCTGCTTCCCAGGGTCGGGGAATTCGTCAAGAGAATTTCACATATTCAGTATTACTCTCGACATGCAATTCATTATTCCAAAATTTGGAGACATTGTTCATGTCTTCTACGGCCATATTGAAATGCTAAACTATGGTTCTTTATAAACTGGGCTGAGCTGCACTCAAGCTAGATATAGTCGAAATGAGTCTCTCACTATTTGAAGACTTTTTTTTCTTTGGCCCTGGTGCTGCATTTCAGTGTTAATGTGGTAGTCAAATTACCATAGCTTCCTGCCATGGTTTTGGAACTGTTTTATCCAGTGCATGTATGACATTACTAACCTGGATTTTTATCTTTTGAATTTTGTAATACTAAGTTTATTTTACTAGGTGTACCTGTGCTTGGCACTCTCTCTCTCTCTCTCTCTCTCTCTCTCTCTCTCTCTCTATATATATATATATATATATATATATATATATAAAAGCCCTTCTCCATGCACCATTGGATCGTTGGGCCCATGTGCTCGCTCGATCCGACGGTCGAGAGCGACGGGGCTCCGGATCTGTCCCCTATATATATAGGAGGGATCTACACCCCGTATTATTCATCCCCAAGCATTTTTATGTTTACAACCATTGAATCTTGTTTAAGTCATTTATTCTTAACCGTTGATTTGAATCATACAAATCAATGATTAAGATTTGATGACTTAAACAAGATTGATAACATGGAAATACAAAAATTTGAAGATGTGGATCCATCCTTTTATATATATATATATATATATATATATATATATATTATTGCTAGAAACTCAGATTACATTCTGACCACACACTGAGGCAATTATATGTGCCCCACAACTCCTATATCATGTTCCTTATTATATAAAATACCTATAGTAGGGGTTACAAAACTTTCGAAAATCCTGTTATTTTGTTCCTTCCATTTGTGGCAGATAATGGCAACCAGTCTGATCCTAGTTTCATTGAACCACAGAGAACACCTTCTTCTAGCAACTTTGATATCCTCCCCCAGTTCCGCGGCCCCTTTCAGTCATGATAAGCCTCTCTCTCTCTCATCCAGTTAAAAATCTAATTCTATACATTGATTTTATGCCATTGATCTAGAGATTTTGGACATAAATTGACTACAATATTACAAAATTTATCAAAATTATGAAACCATCAAAGACTATATCATTTAACAATCATGATTCTTATCAAAATTATGAACTAATTGCTTCTCAATGATACTAACAAAAAACAATCCATAAATTCCTAGCAAGCTACTAACAATTACTGCAGCCATCAAGGAGTCACACATCATGAACAGTAACCAAGTTTATCCAAAACCTTTGACAAGAAAGAACACAACCATCACCACCACACATCAACTTTCTATATTAATTCAAGAAAAATAAATATAAAAGTGACTCCCGTGGACGTGACCGCAGGTGGTCCGTGCCCACATGACAGACTTTCATTAGAGTGTACAGGAGACAGTGGGGTTCGGGATGGGGCTAGAAGCATGCATGGGGAGCTGGTGGGGCCGGTTTTTGGGGATTCAGTAAATAGATGTCCACTACGTGGACGTGGGCCACCCCCGATCACGTCCAAGAGCGGGCCAAATAGGGTTTTTCATTATGTATATATATTATAGGAAGAAGAATGTTGTCGGTTTTGGTAGGAATAGGATATATGTTTTTTTTTTTTTTTTGACTTCCCGACATAACGTTCGGGACTTTTGTGCACACTGCATTGCATGTCTTTGGGCTCACTGCCTCCAACTCCTACCATTTATAAATAAAAAAAATAATATGTCCCCGTGGTTCGATCCACTGACCTTCTACCATCCAACCGGGAGCTTATACCTCTTCTCGATAACTACAAGAGTCACGAGTTCGGTGGAGTAGAATATATGGTTATGCTATTGCTTCTATATTAGTAATGTTATTGTATAATATTTTGAATTAATAGAAAAACTAAGATTTGTAATCATCGTTATGATTGGGTTCCATTAAATTTAAGTAATTTTTACATTAAATATTATCACATATTTGAGTATATCTTACATTAAATATTATCACATATTTGAGTATATCCATCACAGTAGTATATATAATGTATGTATAATATTTTTTTAAATATATAGATATTTATACTTATAGGTAATACTATACATTGATAGTATTAAGATAATAATCGAAATCCAATTCAAATTTATACATTCAAATCTTCTAATCCTAATCAAATCCAAATTAACTAATCACTATCTATTAGATATAAGTACTTAATTTCTGAAATAAAAATTTAGATAATCCCTCCATTTTTCTTTCCTAAACATCCAAAAACACTTCTCTTCCCCCGTCGAAAACCCCAAAATTTGTCTAAAAAATAGTGTCATGTCCCGCTCCCGGAATACGGCAAGCCGTGTACGTAACATCATCCCCAGGCTACACACCATACAAATACTCCAGTATCCATACTCGCGATTGTCGCCTGTAAGGTTCTTGGATAGGATTTCACAGGTCACAATTTGCTTAATAATATAAGTAAATAATCTTGATGAGAATATTCTAAAAACTATAAATAGGAAATGAGCTATTATACCCAATTACAATATTTATCCCAATATACATATAACACATTTATACCTTATTGCATGATAAAAATAAATTCTGATTCCAACTCATTCGTCTTCCGTTGCGATAAATCATTCTTCTTATCCAGCTCCTTGTCAAAGTCCAACAATAGCTTCCTTGAAAATATTTTCTACAAAATCTAGTGAACAATACTAGGTCGTCAAACGACATGCAAGCCCTCAGTCAAGGACGAATAAAATAAGAATATAAAAATAATTTGATTCTCGAGTTTCATGATAAAGAAATTGAATAATATATTCCTTCGATACATTTGAAGGAAATCATGAAGTAGGATGTTCCAACTTTTATAACATAATCCTAAAACAGGGTACTCCAACTCTTATTAAAATTATTCTACTTAATATCCAAATCAAAATTCACAATCACACTTTTCTCGAATCATTTTCTACTTGGTATCCAAATCACAAATCACATTCACAATCACAAACAATTTTTCTATATGCAAATGCAATTTAGAGAACGCTTTTGGATCACCATCAACATCAATTATCTTGGCAATAATCCCATATACCCGGGATCATGTAATTACTGGATGGACGGTGTGGTGCCCCGTTCCCCCTATTCGGGGAGCGCGGCTAAGAAATACAAACGGTATCATTCGATCGGGATAGATTAAATCAAGAACTCATCCTCGTTATGGATTTGCTTATTCGGAATCGATTCCCATATTCAGTGGACCGTGCCCCCAGGATCGACTTAGCGGCAGAGTCAGGAGGGACCTCTCCGCTGCATCTTTTGTTGCCTAAGTTTTCGCTGTCGCTTTTGTTGCTTTCGTGCTTAAGTTGGTTTTCGGATTTGCTTGTATTTTCTTGAACGATTTCGATGGATTTTATTGTTTTCGTTTGTTGAACTGCACTTCAATTCCAAGATTGAAAAGAGTGAAAGAGGTATTGATCAGTTGTTCGTGGCAATACAGGTGAACGAGCGGTAGGCGACGCGCGGACGGAGTCTTAAAGCACATCTTTCCTTTTCTGCTTTCAACCAACTTGTGAGTGGCTTATATTCGATTCAGTTGGCCCTTCTTCCAAGTCTTCACATCTAAAATCTTGTATTCTTGTTTGTCCGATCAAACGATACAAAGTAATAACTAAAAGATGTTAAGATAAAAAGGAATAGACTTGGATTATATTGCTTGTCAAACAAAACTGTGAATGGTTATCTTATTGCATGCTAGTTCGTTAAAGAATGTTCTTTCCATGCTTCAATTTTAGTTAGAATGCATACTTCTTCTATAAATTGTGCTATGTATAGAACATGCCTTGTAATACAACAAACTGATCAGGGGGACTATACAAAAAGTAGATCTTGACCTGCTACTGTCCTGTGCCTGAAATTGTCCTGAAATTGCCTTATTGATAACTTAGTAGACTACGCCGATCACGGATAACTTGTGCACAAGATCTTAGTTCCTGCGAACGATTGCTGGGTACTGGCACCGATCCGATCCGGGCGGAACTCTCCTGTTTAGTCATCCTGTGCAAGGACGGAATGGCGTGCAGCACATCCCGTGCTCTCGCTGCATACCATCCTCGTCAGCGACTAAAATTGGTCCCTTATGGCATACGCCAGTGATCCTTTCATATATTTAAACATGTGCAAAGCTAACTTGTGTCTTCGTGGCAGGGAAGAACATGGTAAGTATTGTGCAGGTGGTTCAGACGGGCAGATAAATATCAAAAAATGGTGGCAAGTTTATTTCAGTAAATTCTATATCATTGCTTGCTTGTAAAATGAACTAAGGCAAGGTAGTAAGACCACAAATAATATACATACTTCATATAAACAACGTGTTGATTGGTATAGTTGGGTTAGCTTGCCTTCACCAGTACGTTTCGATCTACTGACCCTTGTTGAAACAGGTTCTCCGTACTAAGGAGATCCGAGCGAGGAGCAAAAGTTATTCCCCAATCCAGTTCAGCTGTAGGCGCGCCCTGATCGTGCTACCTTTTGAAGCATTTTGAAGACATGAGATTGCAACCTAAACTCAATACAGCTCAGAGGGAAAGCCATATCCCGCCTAGAGGTCCCTTATTTTGAGTTTTAGTAAGGGATGTAATGTACAGGACATCTATCTTATTTTGTGTCAAATTTTGTAAGCCCGTCGGGCAACCTTCTGACTCAGTTCAAAAGTTTATAATAGATGTTCATTATCAATAAAAGAGAACTTTTCTATGTTTTAACTTGTGTTTCAATTTATCTGCGTACTCTGAATATGTGCTCGCTATGCAAAACAAAAATACCTTGGCCTTGTGCGATGCGCAATCTAGGAACGCACGGTGTCACGCCAGGGGGACGACTATCAATTCCACGGAATAGGGGCGTGACATGTTGGTATCAGAGCACAGCTTCAAAGTTTCTTTGACCCATCGTATCAGAAAAGTTTCCTTAATGATCTATTCCCTGTGCGAACTCTTGAACTCATTTGGCCAAAATAAGATACATTCATACAATGAGTCCATAATACATTATGATCCTGATGTAATTTACCTTCTTTTGAAGGAATGGCGCAAGCGCAATCATCAACGCAAGCACCAGATGAGACACAAGCCCAAGAAAGCAGCTCTGGCATATCGGGAAGTTCACGAAGCCAACGAGCTATGTCCCGTGTCGATCCCATCCAGCAGATGATGAGGATGTTGGAGGCAAACCAACAAAGGGAGGAGGAGCGCTACGAACGGGCCGAGAAACGAGCGGAAGAGAGGCAAAACCAGTTCCAAGACTATATAGAAGCCCGATTCTTAGTCCAACAAAAGCAGGTAGATACCCTACAGCAGATTGTGCAGACTTTAGCCTCCAACCAGTCCGCGACGACAACAGCGACACCGATGGAGCAACTCGCGCTTGAAGTTAAAATGCCTTAAACTCCAAGGAAGAAGGATGTGACTGCCTTTGACTTTGGCGACTTCAAGAAAGTCTGTAATACACCATTCAAAGGGACTGAGGATCTAATAGTGGCTCTAAATTGGTTGACCGAACTGGAGGATCACTTCAAACTCCTAGAGGTACCCGAGTAGAAGCGAGTCGCGTGTGCCCAACTATAGCTTCGCTTGAACGCACACGATTGGTGGGACGTGCATCGGCGATCTCTTCCAGTTAATGATGAAGAAGAGACGATTGCATGGGCTACTTTCTGTGGCACATTTGAAGAAGAGTTTATACCCCCTCCCGTACGTCGGCAAAAGGAGAACGAGTTTGTTCAACTACGCCAAGGAAGCATGATAGTCAAGCAGTACTCCGTTTAGTTCAACCGGCTCGCAAAATTTGCCAGCTCCTATTTACCTGATGCAGCGAGTCGTGCTAGAAGGTTTGAACAAGGTCTGTATCCTGCCATCCATGCGCACGTAGTTGTTTCCCAGTACCAGACTATACGGAAAGTCCTGAACCATGCCCTTTCTCTTAACCTGCAGTATCCTCCTGTTGCTGCCGGCGCTGTGCATACTTATAATCATAAACACCATAGCAACGAGAAAGGAAACAACACTGCAAAGCGTCACAATGATGGCAGCAAGCAGAAATCAAATTCAGACCAAACATGTAACTTCTGCAGGAAGACAGGGCACCTCTTCAGAGATTGTCGTAGGCAGCTCGGACAATGCCTCCGTTGTGGTGATCCAACCCATCAGATTGATGCCTGCCATCTCCCCGACCGTCGCCCTCAACATCCAAATCCTGCCCCTATAACCCAGGCCAACAGAGCTGCACCTCAGCAAGGGCGTAATCAAGCTCAAGGTCGGGTCTACACAATGACACGAGAAGAAGCCCTGGCCTCGGACACCGTTGTATCAGGTATATTGCTTTTTAATAACATACCTGCACGTGTGCTATTTGATTCTGGAACAACGCATAGCTTTATATCCATAAATTTTGCCGTGGAGAACAATATAGAAATGATACCATTACATCTAGATTTAAGTGTTAGCACCCCCTCGGGCACGAAAATACCTGTCTGTTCAATATGCCAAGGTGGTTACGTCTGTATTAGAGGAAAGAAGCTATCGCTAGATATTTTAGATCTAGATGTTCGAGACTATGACATTATTTTAGAAATGGATTAGCTTGGCGCGTGCTCGATGACTATCGAATGTGCAGAGAAATGAGTCATCTTTCGCCTACCTGGAGAAGCCGAATTCTGCTACACGAGTAGTCCAGCAACAGACACGTCCAACACCTGCATGGTAATTTCGGCAATATCTGCTCGACGAATGCTACACACTGGCTGCGAGGGATACCTAGCGTCGATTCGAGACACACAGCTGGATTACGCAAATGTTGACTCTCCTTCCGTTGTGATGGAATTCTCTGATGTGTTTCCGAACGAACTACCCGGCATGCCACCTGACCGAGAGATCGAGTTCACCATTGATACATTTCCGAATACACAACCAATTTCTAAAGCTCCGTACAGAATGGCCCCTGCTGAACTGAAGGAGTTAAAGTGCCAACTGCAAGAAATGCTGGATCGTGGGTTCATTCATCCGAGCGTGTCTCCTTGGGGCACGCCTGTGCTCTTCGTGAAGAAGAAGGATGGAACGCTGCGACTCTGCATCGATTACCGGGAGCTAAACAAAGTCACCATCAGAAACAAGTATTCTTTGCCAAGGATAAATGATCTTTTCGATCAGCTGCAAGGGTCAACGGTGTTTTCAAAAATTGATCTTCGCTCGGGCTACCACCAGCTGAAGATTAAGCCAGAAGACATGCCCAAGTCTGCATTCCGAACCTGTTATGGGTACTACGAGTTTTTTGTCATGCCATTTGGACTGATGAATGCGCCTGCCGCATTCATGGATTTAATGAATTGAGTGTTCTGACCCTTTATCGATAAATTCGTGGTCGTTTTTATAGACGATATCTTAGTGTAATCGAAGAATAGGGATGAACACGCAGGGCACCTATGGATGGTACTTCAGAACCTTCGAGACAATAAGTTGTATGCCAAGCTGAGTAAATATGAATTTTGGTTGGATATCATATCCTTTCTAGGGCATATTATCTCTGCACAGGGCATTTTAGTTGACCCAAAGAAGATAGAAGCCATCGTACAATGGAAAAGGCCGGAGTCAGCTAGCGATATTTGAAGTTTCCTTAGTCTGGCGGGCTACTACAAAATATTTATTCAAGACTTTGACTCAGCTTACTCAGAAGGGTATGCCGATCGCGTGGACGAACGACTGTGAAGCTTCGTTTACGGAGTTAAAGCTGCACCTCATCTCAGCACCAATTCTTACCCTTCCAGATGGTCCGGATGACTTTAAAATATACATTGATGCCTCAGGAAAGGGATTGGGATGTGTACTCATACAACGAGATAAGTGATAGCCTTCGCATCGAGGCAGCTAAAGCCTCACAAGAAGAACTATCCATCCATGATCTAGAACTGGCGGTGGTAGTGTTCGCGTTAAAGCTGTGGCGCCACTACCTTTACGGTGTGCCGTGTGAGATATATACAGACCATAAAAGCTTAAAATATCTCTATACACAAAAGAATTTGAATCTTCAGCAGTGGCGCTGGCTTGAACTTCTTAGCGATTTTGACTTGATGATTAGATACACGCCTGGTAAAGGAAATATTGTAGCTGATGCACTGAGTCGAGTGTTCGTTTGAAGTTTGGCTATTGATGACAAGCTGCGCCAGAATCTTGAATCTTTGGGCATTATCCTAAAAATCAGATACAAAAAGTGGATGCAAGTGACACAACTGCGCCTCAAACCCGACTTGTTAGAAAAGGTCAAGTCCGCTCAGAAGGGTGACCTGTTCCTGCAAAAGATGCAAGATCTTATCTCAATAAGAAAGGCAACCGACTTTGTGGTAGGCACAGACGGAATAATCTGAGTAAAGGAAAGATTGTGCGTTCCAGACGATGCAGCCCACAAAAAGAAGATACTCACAGAAGCTTACTATGCTAGTTATACTTCTCATCCGGGTAGCACAAAGATGTATCGGGATCTCCGTACAACATTTTGGTGGCACGACATGAAATAAGATATGGCGCTGTTTGTGTCATAATGCATGGCTTGTCAGAGAGTAAAGGCCGAGCACCAGAAGTCAGACGGAGAGATGCAAAACCTTATTATACCGAAGTGGAAATAGGAACATATAACAATGGATTTTATTGTTGGCTTGCCAAAGATTAAACGGGGAAATGATGCTATTTGGGTCATCGTCGATCAACTCACCAAGTTAGCTCACTTTCTGCCTATCAAAAGCACTTGGGGCACCGACCGCCTGGCTCAGATATATCTCAACGAAATTATTCGGTTCCACGACGTGCCCGTATCCATTGTCTCCGATCGAGATGGTCGATTCTAATCGCGTTTTTGGGAAAGCCTGCAGTCGGCAATGGGGACAAAGTTGAAGCTCAGCTCTGTCTACCATCCACAGACCGACGGTCAAATAGAACGTGTCAACTAAATTCTCGAAGATATGCTACGAATCTGTGCCTTAGACTTGAAGACGAGTTGGGACATGCATCTACCGTTAGCCAAATTTACTTACAATAATAGTTATTAGTCCAGCATACAGATGGAGCCGTATAAGGCATTGTATGGGTGGAAGTACAGATCTTCGATCTGTTGGGACGAAGTTGGCGAACGATAAATTCTTGGCCCCGAGCTCGTGGAGCAAACTGTCCAAAAGATTTGCTTGATTCGAGAACGGCTGAAAGTAGATCAGAGACGCCAGAAGAGTTACTCAGACATGCACCGACGACCCCTTGATTTTTCAGTAGGCGATCGAGTATTTCTCAAAGTCTTGCCCATGCGAGGAGTTACCAGATTTGGAGCAAAATGGAAGCTGAGTCCAAGATTTGTCGGTCCGTTCGAGATACTGAAACGAGTCACCTTAGTTGCATATCAGATTGCCTTACCACCATCACTATCTGAAGTGCACGATGTTTTCCATGTTTCCTAACTTAGGAAGTACGTATACAACCCGAGTCATGTGGTAGATTTTGATCAACTAAACCTGCGAGCAGACTTGACTTATGTTGAACAACCTGTGCAAATTTTGGATCGTAAAGAAAAGCTGCTTCGAAGTCGCTCGGTTCCTCTCGTACACGTGCTTTGGCAAAATCATTCGGTCGAAGAATTTACTTGGAAACTTGAATCTGAGATGAGGAAAATATTCCCTTAATTGTTTCATAGTGATAGGTTATATTCCTAAGTTTCGTGGACGAAACTTCCAATTAGTTGGTTAGGATATGGTACCCCGTTTTCCCTATTCGGGGAGCGCGGCTAAAAAATATAAACGGTATCGTTCGATCAGGATAGATTGAATCAAGAACTCATCCTCGTTATGGATTTGCTTCTTTGAAATTGATTCCCATATTCAGTGGACCGTGCCCCTAGAATTGACTTAGCGACAGAGTCAGGAGGGACCTCTCCGCTGCATCTTTTGTTGCCTAAGTTTTCGCTGTCGTTTTTGTTGCTTTCGTGCTTGAGTTGGTTTTCGAATTTGCTTGTGTTTTCTTGAACGGTTTTGATGAATTTTATTATTTTTGTTCATTGAACTGCACTTTAATTCTGAGATTGGAAAGAGTGGAAGAGGTATTGATCAGCTGTTCGTGGCAATGCAGGTGAACGAGCAGTAGGCGACGCGAGTCTTAAAGCACCTCTTTCCTTTTCTCCTTCCAACTAACTTGTGAGTGGCTTATATTCGATTCAGTTGGCCCTTCTTCCAAGTCTTCACATCTAAAATCTTGCATTCTTGTTTGTCCGATCAAACGATACCAAGTAATAACTAAAAGATATCAAGATAAAAAGGAATAGACTTGGATTATATTGCTTGTCAATCAAAACTGTGAATGGTTATCTTATTGCATGCTAGTTCGTTAAAGAATGTTCTTTCCATTTTTTAATTTTAGTTAGAATGCATACTTCTTCTATAAATTGTGCTATGTATAGAACATGCCTTATTATGCAACAAACTAATCAGGGAGACTATGCAAAAAGTAGATCTTGACCTGCTACTGTCCTGTGCCTGAAATTATCCTAAAATTGCCTTATTGATAACTAAGTAGACTACGCCGATCACGGACAACTTGTGCACAAGGTCTTAGTTCCTGCGGATGGTCGCTGGGACACTGGCAATGATCCGTGCAGCAACCTTCTGACTCAGTTTAAGAGTTTGTAATAGATGCTCATTATCAATAAAAGAGAACTTTTCCATGTTTCAACTTGTGTTTCAATTTATCTGCGTACTCTGAATATGTGCTCGCTATGCAAAATAAAAATACCTTGGCCTTGTGCGATGTACAATCTAGGCACGCACGACGTCACGTCCGGGGGACGACTATTGATTCCACAAAATTGGGATGTGACAGACGATACTTAGATTCCAGTCCCATAATATTATAATATTATTGTATCTCGATAATAACTATTGAATCACATTAATATATGATAACACATGATATAAACAATTGTCGAATTTTTTCTTTATTTTAAAAAATTTGGATCATGTGATAATATAAACAATTGTCGAATATCATGAAGTTTTTTAAGAATTCGAAAAACATGTCAACATTGGATATACACAATTGTCGAATCTTGATTTCTTTCAAGAATTCGGATCCAATAGAAAATAAATGAGCTATGCCTTACCTCGGTCATCGTATGGCCATACGTATGCTGGAACTACTGATCATCATTACTTTTTAAAATAACTAATATTACAAAGAGTTCGACGGTGTGATCCAACTGTTCTTTTCCAACCCAATGTAATTCTATTATTCATATCATTTCTATCTAACATACAATTTAAATTGCATTACTGGTCCAATTCATATCTCGTTTCGTGTGTCAGCAACCACACGCTTTACGAGGATACTGCTCAACAAGATATTCTGTCTTAGCGACAACATTTAATATCCAATCAAGTATCTGTTTTGTGTGCTCATAGCATCACGTTTAAATAGTAATATTTAATTTGGTCGGACCAATCCGAAAACATAAAAAATGGTACACCTTACCTTGAAATGTGAAACATTAAAACTTTTATTGCTCTTTTGTATACGTGTAAGTGTGTCCTACGCATCTTACATTCTAAATCTGGAATCTAAGATTTTTAGAGTTTGAGCCTAAAATAGATAAATTCTAAATATCTTGAAATAGAGAATAACCAATTTATTTGGATTTTTCGAAAATGCTATCTCTAGAATTTCTTGAAAATTTCAGCAGAGTCTCCTTTGTATTCTGGACTCCAAATTTTTTTACAATTTATAATATACACCCGGAGCAACCCTCCGTAGAATTTCTTGGGTCCGACCCCTTCGGTGGAATAACTCAACACGGATAAACACACATAGTTATAATAACAGTAACAATAATTTTTGGAAGGATAGAAAGTAACTTTCTTACCCAATTTTATACTCTACCTCAGCAATTAGCTATTTTAGCAACTAGCAATGGTCCGAATTTTGCTACACAAGTCCAAAACTCAATACAAGTCAGATTTCATAATTTATTCAATCATTCAGAAAACATAGTCATAAAAGAACAAGGCATATAATTTCTAGTCCGATATACTAGTTTTACACTAAAGCATAGGGACTTGGTCGATGTACCCTAAGTTTTTGACATACCATATGTCTAAATGATTATTTCAAGCATATGCGCTTTATCTTAGTAATTTAGCATATATATTTTTCATTTTGTTGAGAGTATTAATGGGTGTTTAGTCCAACATATAGTAGAATAGTAGAGAGAGGGGTTAGCCTCTCCTATATATATGTAACCCCACCTATCAATAAAATCAAGTCAAATATTAAACCAAATTTCAATTTGGTATCAGAGACAAACCCCTCCACCCTTCTCCAAACCCTAACCCTAGCCCTCTCACAGCCGCCCCCCTTCTTTCCCCATCGGCCCCTCCATCACCACAGCACCGCCCCTCGGCCAGTTCCACCTGGCCGTGCATCGTAGCGCCGTCGGCTTTCCCCGCCTCTACGGCTGTTGCTGCAGTTATCGCGGTTGCTGCTATTGTCGCGACTGCTGCTGTTACCGCTGCTATCCTTGCGACCCCCGGCCCCGACGATCTTCTTATTCTTCTTTTTCGTATTCTCTCCTGCAAGTTGTAACTCGGTTCTGTCCATATGCAACTGCGATTGCACGAAAGACCGAGAAATTTAATTTTTTGATTATTGTTTTGTAGCAGCAAGTTATAATTAAAATATTAATTATATAGTTGCTAGTTGGATCAGGGTATATCAGTGAGAAAACTTTTGTGTAAACTTTTGATCTCGACTACAACTGTCGATTTTTCCTTTTCGTCAGGCCATGCGATCTTGGGTCGAAGCCGTGCACGGGACGTGAGCAACGACTCTCAGGGACACCGCTGCCGTTGAAGGAGAAATAATAGACTTGGAGAAGACGACGATCAAAGGAGAAGACGATCTAGATCTGCCACTATCTTGCTGATCTTGCTGATGGAAGAGGACAAGAAGAAGACGATGGAGATGATCTACGGTAAGCTGACGGCCCAAGAGATGAAGGCTTTGGTGGGCGATCTCTTCTCCAAGAGGCTGACCAAGACTAGCTCCCGTGGTGCACACGCAGATATGGATCCTTTACCATACAAAATGGGAAAGTTGAAGAAACTGAAGATAAAATTAGAGGGTACTTCCAACTACTTGAAGTGGTTGCGTCATGCGATACAGACTCTGAAGGCAAGAGGCTTGGTGGACTATTTGAATAGCCAAACCAAGGCACCTGAAGATCACTCCTCACAAGAATTTTCTGTGTGGGAGATGGTCAATAATATTGTTGCTGGATGGTTGACCGCCTCATTGACCGACCAAGTGTCGGACAACGTGGAAGCAATGGAGGGTGCTGGTGATATTTGGATAATGCTGAGAGTTATGTACTCAGGGTCGGCCAACACTATGAGGGTTTTCCAACTACCAGATGAACTTGATAATATGGTCCAAGAAGATCACACCATCTCTGAGTATGCGGCTCTGCTGAAGAAGTATTGGTTAGCTCTCGACCATTATGACCCCATTGGCGTGGAAGATGAGCAAGTGAAACCGGCATTTGCAAAATATTATACGAAGTTCATAGAGTATGTTTTGCAGCAGAGGAGGAATATCCTACTTACTCAACCCAGGCTGCCATCACTGGAGAAGGCCATAGCTGCTATGGCACAAGAAGAGGCACGACTGAAGCTGATGCCTAGTACCACTAGCCTCTGGGGGAAAAAATAAGCTCTAGTAATTTTTAACCCAAATTCTTCCAGAGGGGGAGGGTGCTACAACTGTAGAGACCCTGGACACTTTATCAGATTTTGCAGGGCATAATGACGCAGCCTTGGAGGAGGTAGGGGTGGAAGAGGAGGCTATGCTGGTGGCAGAAGTAATTATTTTGGAGGGCATAAGACAAACTTGGCAGAAGAGGGAAGTGAGAGTCAGTTATCCAATATGATCCCTAGTGAGAGAGAAATGCTAGTGATATAGAGAAGCATGAAGCTTGGAACCAGCGACAGTCGAGCCAACACCTCTGGGACATCAACTCCAACCACCTCCGGGGGTAACATCACCTACTATGTCCATACAAGCATAAGTATATCTGCTCATACCCTGCCATCTATCCACAGACCAAGTTGGATAATTGACTCTGGGGCATCCCGCCATGTCACGGGTGCCCATAATGAGTTCCAAGATTACACTCACCTGACGACGCCTGAAAGCATTCAGACTCCTGATGGTATAACTAGACCTATTATGGGTAAAGATACAGTTGAATGCACCCATTTCATAACCCTTACTGATGTCTTGCATGCTCCATCTTTCCCTATTAATCTATTGTCCATTAGTGCCATTATTCTTTAACTTAATTGTGTTGTTTCCTTTGACATACCTAAGGTAATTTTTTAGGAGAAGGAAACGGGGAGACGATTGATGACTGCCACTGGACGCAGCACTAGCGTCACTGGTGGAAGAAGCACAACCGAAGAGCCGCAAAGAACTGTGGAAGCATAGTTATTACTTTAACATCAATGCATGGGACACTCGTCATTCAGTCTACTGAGTCGGATGTACCTATCTATGTATCAAAAGGCTAATAAATAAAAGTTGGTTTGTGATGCTTGTGAGCTTGAAAAATATACCGAAAGCTCTTATGCAAGTTCTAGAAATAGAAGTTTAGCTGCTTTTGATATGATACACTCTGATGTGTGGGGACCTTGTCCTACAACCGCGGTTAATAATTTTAAATGGTTTGTCACCTTTATTGATTGCTACACTCGTGTCAAATGGATATACCTAATGATGAGTAAGAGTGATGTCTTTGTATGCTTTCAAGATTTTTATCGCAGGTTATAATACAGTACAGTATTAAAGTAAAAATTTTGAGATCTGATAATGAGACAAAATATACCAACAAGGCTATTGAAGAGTACTTATCAGCCCATGGGATACAACATTAGACTTCTTGTGCCTATATACCAATACAGAATGATGTGGCAGAGCGGAAGAACAGGCACATGTTGGAAGTAGCACGGTCAATAATGTTTAGCATGAATGTTCCTAAATACTTGTGGAGGCATGCCATGTTGACGGTTGCATATCTCATCAACATGATGCCCTCTCAGGTGCTATAATAGAAGACACCGTTTGAGATACTTATATGAGAGAATAAGTACATTATTCAAAGGTATTTAGATGTGTTTGCTTTGTGAAAGATAACAGGCCTGCGGTGGAAAAGCTGAACCCTCGGACAGTGAAGTGCATTTTTTTGGCTACTCAGGGACTCAGAAGAGATACTCTTGTTGGAGTCCAGTGGAACGAAGGCTCTTTGTAAGCATGGTCATTATATTCAGAGAGATGGAACCATACTACCACAATAGTTTAGATGAAAGCTCCGTATTGGGTGACACACCTAACACATGAGGTGTTGGGAGTGAGTGGGAGATAGGCCCAAGCATGATTGTCGGGTCAGTTTCATGCCCAATGATGGAAGCTGGTCCAAGAAAATAAGGGAAAGATAGCGAGGTAAGAAAAGTGATGAGGATACACATAATCAAGAGAAAGAAAGTGATGCTCCAGTATAGGGGGAGGAATAATATACAGAGCTCCAAGTCTACAGAAGAAGAAAGCAGCAGTTCCCTACTGTGCCTATTGCCCCTACTGTACCATGTCCCTCACCTAACCCTGTCCCAACTCTTGAAGATACACCTCTCATACTAGATTTCTCTGATTTGGATGCAGATCTCTCTGATTCGGATGGTATGATCTCTCCATCACTACCTCATGCTCCCTTAAGGAGATCTTCTCATAGTAATACGGGAAGAGCCCCTAATTATTTTAGTTATGAACATGATATTACCAATTTTTTATCCTACTATAATATATTCTTTACTTATCGAGCATTCATTGCATTGTTAGATACCACTTCTTTGCCTAAGTGTTGGCAGAAAGTGAAGGAAGATCCATGGTGGAAAGATACAATGTTAGAAAAACTCGGGACACTCGAAAGAAATAGGACATGGGAGCTTGTTCCATTGTCTAAAGGAAAGAGAGCAGTTGGATGCCAATGGGTCTTCACAGTAAAGGAGATGCTAGAAGGTAAGGTGGAGAGGTACAAGGTAATATTGGTTGTAAATAAATATACTCAATCCTATGGCATCGACTATGATGAGATATTGTTTCCAGTGGTAAAGATGAGTACTGTGAGAACACTGGTCTCTCTTGCAGCAAACCATGTGTGGCAGCTATATCAATTGGATATAAAGAACACTTTTTTTTATGGGGATCTACAAGAGAAAGTATACATGGAGACCCCCCTGGGGTATTGAACAAAGCAGTCATCGAAAAATGTGTGCAAGCTGAAAAATTACTGTATAGACTCAAGCAATCTCCTCGAGCCTGACTTTATAGTTTCAGGAAGGCTGTCACAGGCATGGGGTACTGCCATACTAATGCAGATCATACAATCTTCTTCCAGCATGCAAGAGGCCACATCACCATACTTGCAGTGTATGTGGATGATATAGTGATCACATGTGATAATGAGGAGGATATCACCTAGCTGAAGTCAAAACTCACCAAGGAGATTGAAGTGAAGGACTTGGGAATGATGAGGTATTTTCTCAGGATCGAGGTGGCTCGAGAAAGAGATGAGATCATCCTCTCTCAGAGAAAGTATGTCCTAGACCTGCTCACAGAGATTGGTATGCTGGAATGTCGATCGGCAGTCACTCCAATCGATCAAAAAGATAAGTTGGGTGCAGAGGCAGGAGAGCCTATTGATCGTGAGAGATATCAGAGACTTGTAGGCAGATTAATTTATCTAAGCCACACTCATCCTGATATCTCATTTGCTGTGAGTGTAGTGAGTCATTACATGCATGATCCAAGAAAGGGTCACATGGATGCAGTTTTTCGTATCCTGAGATATCTGAAGGGGACTCCTGGAAGTGGGCTATAGTTCAAAAAAAATGGACACCTGGATGTTGAGGGGTACTACGATGCAAACCCCCTAATTTTTATATTTTAATTTCAAATTTATTTACTATTGGTATTATTTAATTATTTGAGATTAAGAGAAATTTTTCTGTATTTTTAGCTAATTATAATAAATAATATTCATGTATAAATATTTTTGTGTATTTAATTAATTAATTAATTAATTACAAATATTTTACAAAAAATATATTTTTGGGTGTACAACTATTATTAGAGTATTGTAGAATTTTTTTAGATTTTATTGAGGTCCATAACTATTTTTAGATAGCTATATATATATATATATTAAAATTTATTATTTATTATTAAACCCTAAATCAAACCAACCCAAACCAAAATCAAACCGAATACCCGAAACCCAATTAACCCATGCCCGAACTCACACCCGTAACACCCCTAGCAACAGTAACAGAACCCCCGCGCCCCTCCTTTCATCTCCCAAAATTGACCGCCAGAGCGCTCGTTTTCCATTCTGAACCCCTTCGTACCCCTATATATACATCACCCCAGACCCCCCTCAGTCATCTCCCCTACGACCACCGCCGTCGCCGTCAACCGCCGGCCGCGAGCGCGCAAATGGCGCGGGAACAACAGCTGCAGCAACATGGCCCGAACCTCCACTTCGCAGCTAGTTTTCTTCTCCCTCACTCCATCGTTTTCCAAACCAATTTCGCAGGTAAACTCACAACCTATACGCCCTCAACACCCTTCAAATAGTTTGTTTAAAATTGTTCTGTGTTGATCGCAAATTGCGATCCAAAATCAAGAAAAGCTTGATTTCAGGATCATTAAAAACTGTTCCAACCTCCCATGTTCGTGTCTAATTTTCTTCCAACCTAGTTAATATTTTAAAATTCTACTTGAACAGTAATTTAGAAAACATAACCGAGTTTTAATCTCTTTAATTAGTTTATTTTATTGTTGATTATGCTGTAATTTATTTACTGTTGAAATTCGTCAAAAACTTGATTTTCTAAACCCAAAATTTTTCGATACGGGGTACATTTCGCTAAACGAGACAACTTTATCATATG
This sequence comes from Iris macrosiphon, assembly GCA_036927795.1. NCBI lineage: Eukaryota > Viridiplantae > Streptophyta > Magnoliopsida > Asparagales > Iridaceae > Iris > Iris macrosiphon. The sequence goes on along the minus strand of JAYESA010000017.1, from coordinate 13,986,796 downwards.
AAAATTGTACCAAAAGGTGCGTATCATCAACACGAACGTGTGATATTTTGCGAAATTTGATTTAGATGTGCGTGTACACTGGAATCAACGCGTATCCGTCGAAAAGTACCGTATCGACCTGTTCTTATACTCATAATAACTTCGTGTATGCTTGTTGTTTCATAACAAAACTTGCGCCATCGGATTTGCAGTGTTACGCTAGTCCTGTGGCCCACGTTTGGTTCAATTCTGAGAACGTTGACGAAACACCATTTTATAGGCCCCGCGGTTCCAATTGACGGATGATTTTGTGACCGGCTCATTGGAATCCAGTTTTGAATACTTTGTTGGGTTCGTATCATCGTTCTGGACTCGTAGACACTAAGTTTAACAAATTTGGAGAATATTATTTTTGGCACATTTTTTGGGTACAAAGTGGGGCACACGTGGACCCCGCTTTGACCCGAAACTGTCAATTCTGTCCCTGTATCCAAATTGGACTTATGGGTAATCAATCCTAGCTATTTCTAGTATTCCGAGAGTAATGCGGATATTTGTTTCAGCATTCGAAGGCATATTTGGAGATTCCACTTTTATAGGAGTAGTTGACAAAATTAAGAACACAGGCAAGTGTACCTTACCAACTTGCAGTAAAACTTGTTATATTATTGACTGATATTTCTTTTTATATATTCTTGTACTGTACTTGTTTAACCTAGGGCCGTGAGTCATTGCTTAGCGTCCGAACAAGATTTGGGTGTCGACGCCGTACGCGGAGTCGTGTAACATCACTTAGAGAGTTGATTCCAAGATCCTATATTTTTACGTGCTTGTATTACCAAGTACGTCATACCATAGGACACTTGACACTATTTTATGTGACAGAATATTTCTTAAATAATTCATGGTAATTCTGTATAGGCTTACATGATTCGTGATATGAGACTTGCATATACATAGATATCATTATTACTCGTTGTACTAGCTAGAGGTCATGATCTTACGTGTTATGGACATGAGACATCGTGGACATGAGACGTGAGGTTACATTAGGTGGGGAGAGACACACCATACTACATGCTGATTATATTTTTATATATATATATACTACATTACTGGAGGTGCCTTAGACTCTGCCTTTGGCACATTTACTGGGCCTTCGAGATATTACTTGCTGCTATGGGCTCCCCGACACGGAGCTTGTGGCAGTTTCAGCCTGAGTACGAGTGATGTCCTCACGTGCATATCACTTAGATGGTTATAGTGGTTTATCCTTGAGTATGTGGCATTATACTATTTTACTTTGGCATGTTGTTTCTTGTACCTTGTTACGTCCCTCTGAGGACCTGGTCCCTTGCCAGTTTTGCAGCATAGACCATTGTGGAGCCTGCCTGGAGTTGCTAATTTGTGTTGCTTTGTCTTGCAGGCATTGATGCAAGGTACTTATATCAGTTCTTCCGAAGTTATGGTTATTATTCATATTGTTTATTCATCTGCTGATGTAGCCTAGTTTTATAGACTCATATTCCTTTCTCGAGTCTATTCGAGCTTATGTGTTACTGGCGGCCAACTTTAGCATATGTAGTTTATTCTTGATATTTTATTCTTTATGTGGATTGAGACATTGATATTTTCAGTATTCTTAGATAATTATCCTTATTATACAACTTTTACGTATTCGAGTCGGACCAGAGTCTGGTCAAATGTGTAGCTGGCATGTTACGTATTCCTAGTCCTACGTATTTTAGGACTGTGGCGTTACATGCGATGCAGATTGGGTAAGCTACATGGACAATAAAAGGTCTACCTCAGGGTACCGTGTCTTTGTGGGGGATAACCTAATCTCATGGAGAAGCAAGAAATAATCTGTGGTAGCACGATCGACTGCTAAAGCAGAATATAGAGTTATGGCTCTAGGAGTGTCAGAGTTGCTATGGGTAAGAGCACTGCTGACTGAGTTGAAGCTGGACTAGGGAACACCATTGCGTCTTCTGAGTGACAATCAAGCTGCAATAAGTATAGCTACCAATCCAGTCCAGCATGACAGAACTAAGCACATCGAGATCGATCGGTTCTTCATCAAAGAGAAGCTAGAAAAGGGATATTAAAGATCGATCACGTTCGCTCAGAAGAACAAGTTCCAGATTGTCTGACTAAGGGTCTTAATTCATCGAGTCTTTCTAAACTATGTAACAAGATGTTTATCGTCCATTTTGAGGGAGAGTGTTGAGAGTATTAATGGGTATTTAGTCCCACAACTAGTATAATAGTAGAGAGAGGGGTTAGCCTCTCCTATATATATGTAGCCTCACCCATCAATAAAATCAAGCAAAATATTAAACAAAATTTTAATTCATTTTTGAATCAAGCACTATGACAGGAAATGTAAAGGTTAGAACCCAAAATTTATAAGTAAACAATATCTGACGTTCAAAATATAAATACCTTCTTCAACCTAGTTTAAGTTAAATTACTAAATTATAATTATAACTTTTATGCTAAATTTTAAGTAAATGACTCAAATAAGACAAAAATAAGTTCTTCAGGTTCTGATTATAGTATAGACTACTTTGGATACCAAGTACTAAATAGTTAAGTGTAATCGTACAGTAGAAATCTCGAAATTGATATTAGAAATCGGTATATGCTGATTTTTAAAAAAAATCATTGAACTTGAATCAAAATTCCAACTTTGGACCATGCATACTCTACATTCTTACTTCAATTGTTATAAATTAACGAAGTATACAGATACCTACAACATCCCATATTGGTAGATGCTAACATCCTCTAAGTAAATTACATAGAAGATAATTGGTGTAGTATAAGTGTATAAATATCAATCTTAGCGACATGTATACAAATACACACTCGTAATCATAAAGGTCTATCCATCTAACTCCTTCTTGATCCAATATTAGACAAGTTAAGTCCTAGCACTCCAAGTTTATGAATATCCTAACCCTAAATTCTATTCCGATCAATATTAGCTCATGATTAGATCTACATAACACTATCATTTGGCTCCATATATTTATTGACATATTTATATAGTATCAAAATATCATATAGTGTTTTATCAATACTATACTTTAACTTCCATCAGTGTTAAGCTAGTATATGTGTTATGTTCTTCAAATAAGCATAGTCTAGCAACCAAAAATCGGAATATCATTCCATTATGTATATTTCTTAACACCAAAATCAAGAAACATCAACATACATATTTAGCATACCAATTGCAAACACCATATTATGCATGACAATCAAAACCAAATTTACACAACCATTTCCTTTCTACTAATTTCATTTTTAGTTCATGTGTTAATTATTTCATATTAGCGTGTCCGTGTCATACAACTCCTCACATTATATATATATCAAAAAAAATATTTTATAAATTAAACCCCTAATTTTGTATTATCATATATATATTTCTAGAAAAAGTTGAAATAATAGTTTTGGAAGAGGAGGGAGGGCTTGCCTTCTGATTTTGAGCAAAACCTAGAATTTTCTTTCCCAAGTCTCCCAATTGATCCTTGGTTCTTCCTATATCCTTTTCCATTCAAAATATTTAAGAATTAAGCTTGACCTAAATTGGAATTTGGAAGAAAAAATAGAGAAGAAAGGGATTACACAAAGAATTAGAAGGAGGATAAGAAGTTGGAAGTCGTCGGACAGAGGAAGGAGCCGGAGGGAGACCAACAACGTTGGACGTCGATCGTCGGTGGCGAGCGCAGCCGCTGCGGCGGGTGCGGGTACGGATGGAGGTAGAGGGGGAGGTAAGAGAGAGAAAAGGAAAGGAAGAGATGGGAATGAGAGAGTAACAGATGAGAGGGGGAGAGATGGAGTCGGTCAGGCGAGAAAGGAATGGGTGAATAGGAAGAATAAATTCCTTCTTCGTTCATTACATATTTAATATAATAAAAGAATCTCAAGACATCATAATTACTTACTTTGGGTGAAAAGTCTATTATGCCCTTCCCTACTCATGCATGGTGACATGTGTATAAGGTAGGTGGAAAGAAAATTTTTGTAAATAGCAAAATTAATCCATGAACTTTTTTGCAAATAATCATACATATGAAATAAATTTTGTTTAATTATATTATTAAATTCTTTTCTTATTATAAAACATTAACACTAATTAATTTATGATTTTTTTACTAAGAAATGTCTAAGATAATATAAATAAATTGAATGATAGCGTATTATTGATTACATATATGACACTCTACCCACCTTACAAAAATTTTGTCCTCGAAATTTAAATTTTTAAAGATAAGCCTTTCAAAAATAAGTATAGAAAAATATGATATTCTATCCACCTTACAGAGATGAAGTAATAGTCCATTTCAAAAGAAATACTTCAAAATTATATTCGGTAAAAGCTTCATGAAGTAAATAAGACCCAAAGATACTTAAATCATTAAGGATGTAAAAATTTCATAGAATCAATAAAAGTATCAGAATGTACTTCCAATACATAACCATGTAGGTTCCCTTTGTATTCATATTCCACCCTCCATGTTTTCTGATGTGATATAGTAATCTTGTTATCACGCCATTGTACACATTGCTGCAATCAAGATACCATTTCACTATCAAGATTCATGATTGCAGCTTCTTGCTACAACGCCATTGGTATCCACAGAATGAGTAGGAATTATGATTGTAAGGTAGCCATAAAATTTGGTATTCTTAATAACCCAAAACTTATTTAAAATTTAATACTTAGTTTCAAGTTTTCAAGTTTTCTAAATATCATTGACATTACTTATCATAGTATGAAAACTAATAGATAATATAAGATAAACTCATATATCTATACTATCAAAAGTATTATATATTATTTTAAATTATTCAGCTCAATGATTTTCAAATCCAAACTGAGGTAAAATGAATCAAAATCTGAATATTAAACTTCGAATCTATTACGAAAATTTTATCTTGATCCCCAAAATTTTATTAAATTATTGAATCATGTTTCGAGAATATAGTGCCTCGTCAATCTGGATGGTCAGTCTAAATGGCTGCTACAACTTCTCTTTTCATGATTGAATCGAAGAATTTTTGGGTTCTTATTACATATAAAATATTATATACTCAATTATAGAAGATTCAATCACCAAATACCTCACCTTAAGAAATTGGATCCAAGAATATTGAGTAATACACGGATACCAAAATTCTTCTATCTCAATTACCAATACAAAATAATAATTCCAAGTCACCAATCATGAGTATTACATCCAATCATGAATCCACAAATCATAATCTACTATCAATTATAATCATGCTCATCCTCAACCCATGCATCTAGTTCATATTTATCATTGAACTAATTTAATATCAATCTACAAGTTAGAAAATTTGTCATGGTCACCTATCACTTTATCTTATATATGCATTTTATTCTAGTTATATTGACTCAATTTTTTTTTTCTAAGCCATCACTTTTGTCAATCAATCACCAAGAATTCCAATATTCATAAGCTTAGTTCAATTAACATCCATTCATTTGTGCTTATGGTCACTTTTAGTCAAGTCATCCAAAACCTCCATATTGTCATTTGGATTCACCAATAATCCATAAAGTTCGCATCAATCGAGACAACAAATCTTGATTATTCATTAAGCATCAAATCATTGTTCATCCAAGCAAAATATTCTCTAGTCAATGTATATCAATTTTCAGTATACCTCAATATCATCAAATTCTTGAATAATTGAGGAGACATCCATTCAACTTAGTTCAATCAAATATTATCTTCCAAACCTGATACAAATTAACTTATCCTTATTCAAGGCCAAATTTATTCTCTTATATCTCAGATCATCGAGCAACACAATTCTCATATCTTCTAAATCAAACTTTCAATCGTACTACCTTCCTATTGCATCATCAAGTCTTCTGACTTAATTCAAAACTCAATCATATTTGATTCATGCAACAATTCTATACATGATATATATTAATTTTCTCGATCAGGCCATCCATTTTACTACCCCAATCATTGTTTATTACTACCTTAATATTTTCAGGAATAATTCTCGATCATCGAAAATAATTCCAGCAGGAGGCCCTTAAAATTTACATCAATTAGGCACAATTAATTTAAATATTCATTCTTAGAAAATTCAATCATAGAAGGTTCAATAAAAATATTATTTTACAGGAAATCCAATGAACAACTAAATAAATAATATACATAAGTGTATTTAGAAGGGGTACACTTACTAAAATCGAAAATACCGTGGGAAATAAAATTGAAAGGAGAAACAAAGATATTATTCAAGATTCTAACTTAATAAGATATGAATATAATAAGGAGATTAAAATCTCAAGAAAGTAGAAAATTTGTTAAAAATAGATATATAAAAATCTGACAAGGAAATGGATGAGTCAGGATTTAAGCACAGATGAGATCAGGATATTGAGGAGTTATACTACACTCAATAAGCTATATACAATACTATATAAAATATATATATATTATGCCTATATCTCATGCATGATACAATTGGAACTAACTTACCTAATAGTCTATCCAAGCTATGTTTATATCTATACTAGTCCCATATGACATACTATACCCATTCTAAAATCTCATATCATTATTGATCTATTTGTTACGTGGTCATATATCCCTTACTATTCCCTTATATGGAATAGTTCTTGATAAATTTGAACTCCATATTTACTAAGGATATCCAGTTCAAGTTTCTTAAGGAATTTCTGCAATCCTTCATTGGACCATACTAATAAAAATACTTGCCTTATTTTCTTTTGAATTACTTGAGCTAGAATTCAAGTTATGACTATCCTTATACAACCCATAACTTTTCGAATATCACACACACACACACACACACACACACACACACACACACACATATATATATATATATATATATATATATATATATATATATATATATATATTAATTACGACAATCTTAGGTTAGGATTCTTGACTATATAGAACCACTATGGTAAATCCATTAAACAATGATATATGAAACATAGTCAGACACAAATAGACATATAGGTATTCTTCATTTTGAGGTCCCTTGTTGACTTCTCCTAAGAACATAACTTAGGGTATATAACTAAACCTGTCTCCTCAAAAGCTTGACCTATATCCTATTACATGTTCTCTATTTGCAGAGACCTGCATCCTGCCCTAGGTTCTTTATCTTTTGAGACTTACATCCCAAAAGGCTTGACTAATATAGGCCACTACTAAAAGACGTGTCACATCCTGCTCCCGGAATACGACAAGCCGAGTACGTAACATCATTCCCAGGCTACGCACCATACGAATACTCTAGTATCCATACTCGCGATTGTCGCCTATAAGGTTTTAGGATATGATTTCACAGGTCACAACTTGCTTAATAATATAAGTAAATAATCTGGATGGGAACATTCTAAAAACTATAAATAAAAAATGGACTATTATACCAAATTACAATATTTATCCCAATATACATATAACACCTTTATACCTTATTACATGATAAAAATAAATTCTGATTCCAACTCATTCGTCTTCCGTTGCGACAAATCATTCTTCGTATCCTGCTCCTTGTCAAAGTCCAACAGTAGCTTTCTTGAAAATATTTTCTACAAAATTTAGTGAACAATGCTAGGTCATCAAACGACATGTAAGCCCTCAGTCAAGGACGGATAAAATAAATAAAAATAAAATAAGAATCTGAAAATGAAAATAAAAAAATAAATAAAAATGATTTGATTCTCGAGTTTCATGATAAAGAAATGTAATAGTATATTCCTGGGATACATTTAAGGAAATCATGAAGTAAGATGTTCCAGTTTTTATAACGTAATTCTGAAACAGGGTACTTTAACTCTTATTAAAATTATTCTACTTAATTTCCAAATCAAAATCCATACTCACACTTTTCTTGAATACTATTCTACTTGGTATCCAAATCACAAATCACAATCACATTCACAAATAATTTTCCTATATGCAAATATAATTTAGAGAACGCTTTTGGATTACCACCAACATCAATTGTCTCGACAATAATCCCATATATCTGGGATTAGGTAATTACTGGATGGACGGTGCTTAGATTCCAGTCCCACTATATTATAATATTATTGTATCTCAATAATAACCATTGAATCACATTAATATATGATAACACATGATATAAACAATTGTTGAATTTTTTCTTTATTTCAAAGAATTTGGATTATTTGATAGTATAAACAATTGTCGAATATCTTAAATTTTTCCAAGAATTCAGAAAATAGGTCAACATTGGATATACACAATTGTCGAATCTTGATCTCTTTCAAGAATTCGAATCCAATGGAAAATAAGTGAGCTAAGCCTCACATCGGTCATCGTATGGCCATACGTATGCTGGAATACTAATCAGCATTACTTTTTAAAATAATTAATATTGCAAAGAGTTCAACGGTGTGATCCAAATATTCTCTCCTACCCCAATGTAATTCTATAATTCACATTATTCCTATCTAATATACAATTTAAATTGCATTACTGGTCCGATTCGTATCTCATTTTATGTGTCAGCAACTACACGCTTTACGAGGATACTGTTCGACAATATATTCTGTCTTAGCGAGAATATTTAATATCCAATCAAGTATCTGTTTTATGTGCTCATGGCATCACGTTTAAACAGTAATATTCCATTTGGTAGGACCAATCCGAAAATATAAAAATTAGTACACCTTACCTTGAAATATGAAACATTGAAACTTGTAGAGTGTGAATGATAGATTAAATCATTAAGAGGAGAGGGGAGTATATTATATATAAGAGGCTAACCCCTCTCCCTATTAGTCTACCCAATGTAGGACTAACCTCAACTTAACACATAACACCCTCCCTCAAGCTGGAGCATATATAGCAATCATTACCAGCTTGTTACAGAGAAATTGAACTCGATGACCTAGAATAGATTTTGTAAATATATCAGCTATCTGATCGCCGGTCCTCACATGGTAAAATTTTATCATCCCTTTCTGATACTCATTGTCACGTCCCAGTCCCAAAATACGCAGGATTAGGAATACGTAAGCATGCCAGCCGTATGTATATGGTAACTCCAATATATGAAAACCATAACACATACATATGCTGTATTATGAACAATAATTCACAAGCGGTATATAATTATCACAAGTCACAGGGCATAACTAAATCTCACCCACAAAAATTATAAAAAAATAAATGATCAAATATTTTAATGAACAAAATATGAACTAGTCGAGAAAAACTAATAGTTGGATGGAGACAAATCCACTACCAAACTAGAATATAAAAGTAAACATAATAAGTACATCATCTAGTGATCAGAGAGGCTCGAAGGGAAGACCTCCTCGAAAGATAACGAAGTAGCAAGTCCTGATCCATGCTCCTGCGAATAGTCATGATCGTCTACACCTGAAAAGGGATCAGGTCCTCAGAGGAACGTAACAAGATACATAAAAGCATGCCAATAAAGTACTAAAAATAAATATCCAAAGGGTCGTCTAACCGCCTATGCGAATGCACTTTGAGAACAACTTTCCAACATGTGGGCTATCTGGCTAAAATAGGATTGGCATAATTATCTCAGAGAATCAGGGACCTAAAAAGCATGACGTCTTTTGAACGTCAGAGTCCGCATGTAGATAATATATAGGGGTCATCTGACCACGCATCTCTGGCGGAGCGTGCGGGTTACACAAGAAAAGTACAAAGGAGCCCAAACGCCTTACTTGTTGTTCTTCCTACCCCATGCTCTATTCATGCCATATCTATGACACGATGAGACCTCTAATAACTGCCAAGTCTTCTAACATATCTCTATTAGCAGTTACTTCCTATCGCACGTCCCATACGTACTAATGATCAGTCAATACGTAAGTCCGTGATCTATATAAGACTCACAACTCGTGTAAGAAATATGTCACAAGAAACATAAGAATGCCTCATGCTAAAGGGGTGGTCTCATAAAACTAGGTTAACATGCATAATATATAATAAGGACAAAATATGATGCCACCGTCGTTGCACCCAAGTTATTCTTGGACGCGCAGTTTATATAGCAGTTAAAATATATGAACTAAATAACAGAAATAAAATGCATGCACTATATGAAATATAAATCATAGTACAATGACAAGGTATACTTGCCTGGCAAGAAAGGTGCATAGTGTAAGCATCCATATGTCAAGCACAAGGGATCAGAAACTATGGCCTCCGAATGAACGTCTTCGGATGCTGAAATAAATATCACCAATGTTCCCAGAATAAGCGAGATAGCCAGAAAAGTTTACCCTTTTGTCCAATTTGGACACATGGGAAAAACGATAATTTTGGGTCAAAGCGGGTTCCACATGTGGGCCACTTTGCACCGAAATGCGTACCAATGGTAAGGGTCTCTAAATAGAACAAATTATAGGTCAAACAAATTCTAAATAACAATACAAACTCAATGGTACATCCAATTTTGGATTCCAGTGAGCCGATCACAAATTCGCCCTTCAAGTCAAACCGTGGGGCCCGCGAATAGGTGGCTCGGTCAACTGTCTCAGAATTGCGTAAAACTTGGGTCACAGGACCACCGTGATACCATGAATCTAATGGCGTAAGTTTTATCACATTCCGACGAGCTTACACAAAATGGGGTGATAGTTTATAAAAGTCACGATACGGGAACTTTTTATGGATACAGGTTGATTCCGACGCGCACACACGTCCGAATCAACTTTTGCGAAAGTTCACACGTTAGGATATACCATACGCTTATTTTGGTGCAATTGGTACGTGACAAGGCAATCCCGTTTGGCGGGGCGCACTCCGTATTATAAAATTTTAGTTTTAAAATATCAAATTTTTGGTCGTTTTGGAGGCCTAATAGTTTAACACATAAAACGAATTAATAAAAACTAAAAGAACAAAAAAATTCTCGGTTATATTAAGAAGAATCCTTCAATTAGATTTTGAAAATATTAAACAGGTTGGTGGCAAATTAGGCATAAACATGGGAATTTGGATCAAAATTTTGGACTGGTTTTGTTCAGTTTTTCGGCCAACTTTCGGTCAATTTTTTGACCAATCCAGGACACGAAAACTTGTCCCGCTTGGAGGGAATCCTAGAGAGTTAGGTTGTGAATGTACATGGACAAACTGCTCGTAAAAAGAATCAAAGATAAGGGAGATACAATACTGTGAAGTAGGGCGTCGGGACTGCATTGCTGCTGCTGATGCCCGCGCGTGGACGGGACGGACGGCGGTCACCGGCGGCTGCGCGGCGTCGGGGGTCGGCGTCGAGGTGGCGGTCGGCCGGAGGTCGCATTGGGGTCGGGGACTAGGGTTAGGATTTAGGTTGATATATATATATATATATATATATATATATATATATATATATATATATATATATATATGGAGAGAGAGGGAGAGAGAAATTGGGATGGGGTTGCTGCTGTGGGTGAGTAGGTTTGCTGGGGGGGATTAGTGGTTTAGGAATTGGATTAGGTTTGGATTTTGTTTAGTAGTTAGTTTAGGTTAGAGTTATTATTATTATTATTTTTTTCTTTTTTCTACTATTATTATTATTATTATTATTATTATTATTCTTACTATTATTATTATTAATAACTATATATTTATTAACATATATATTTACAGATATATATGAGATTAAAAAATCCAAAAATAATATTTGCACACAAAATAAATTCTAGAAAATTTTACTTTGTAAAGCTTTAATAAAATACTACACCCAAAATATTTTATGTAAAATTTATAATTGATAATTAGATATTTATCTAGTTATATAAATCAAATAACCATAGTATCTAATTAACTAAGTAAATAACTAAATGGTTATCCACAAAATAGGATAATAGTAAATAATATGTAATCTTACAAAAGAAAATTTTGTCTAATTTGGCATGGAGAATTATGGGATGCTAATTATAGGAAGTTGGGATCAAAAAATAACCCAATAAATTATATATATAAAATATCTAAATATTTAACACTTAATCTATGGTTGTAACACTAATGTCATACTAATACCAAGGGATCAAATTTCTGTGCCAAAAAAAGATCCTACATGTAGTGTCTCCTGTGTAGGCCACTTCCTATGAAGGACGATACATATTTTGGGGCCATCCTATATTATTAATGTCCAAACCACGGTGAAGTGTCCTAATATAATCATTGGATTTTAATTATTTTGAAAAATAATCTAAAATAAATACAAGAAATACAAAATACCTATTTTTGGGTGAGAGGGTTTACAATCTACCCAACTTAAAAGAATTTTATCCTCGAAACTAAAAATAAGGCATACTTTGTTAAATCATTCACATTCGTATATAAGGCAAGTCAATCGCAATCTCTTCCAAAAATTTAAATAATAAAATCTATTCAAATCCATCGTAATCACTTCAAAATTAAAATAACCACTGTTCAAATCAAAATTCAACCTATCGTAATCTCTTCTCGATTTTTAAATCATCAACATCCAATTTTTAAGTCAAATCCATATAACATCTTCAAGATTTAAATAACCCACATCAAATTTTACATCACGATCTCCAACTATCATAACCTCCTCTAGAATTTAAATAATAAACAATTCTAATCAAATCTTGTTCCTATTCTCAACTTAAGAATTCTGTACTCTTCAAATTTTAAATTTAATTTTCATCCTTAATATTTCAAATAGGTGATCCAACAATCAAATTTTAAATTTTAATTTAAATCATCAAATTATGAAATTTTGAACTCAATCCATCAATGTTCATGTTTAGAGTTATATCATTTCTTTCTTTATTTATTTTTTTTCTCAAAATTTAAATCGTTAATTCAATCTCCAATATTCAAAATTTAAATTATGTGCTCAAAGTATAAATATTTGGTCCGCAATATCAAGATTTTAAAATTCATTAAATCCTTATCATCTTAGTCATTCTTCTAAATTTTTTTCAAATTAAAATGACTTAAATCTCTCAATCTAATCTTACTTGATCGCAATCTAAAAGAAATTTATCTCAAGTTGACAATACAACTTCTATCCAACTTAGAATTTATCGATCTATCACATATTAAGAAAAACTTCCTCAAATTATTTAATCGTGTTATTCAATCCTCAAAATTTTTAACACCAGATATATCACATGTGATATGCCCTTAATTACAAAAGATAGTCACCAAGTAATATGATTGGCCTATGGGGTATATTTAGTACTCTCCGTGTATCAAACTTATACCAATCACGAACGTTCGTCTTTCCGAAATAGGGGAAGACAGAAAAATAATAATAAAGAATTCAAGGAGGAGATGATAGAATACAAGTACGGGGTCCAAAGCGATTAAAGAATTCAAAAGGGAGTTGTCAAGACAGTTGTGGATTAAAATCCTATTTTGGTAAATTCTTATTCACATGCTCATATTAGAACAGTTATGTACCTGATATGATATGCTCTGACATATCTAGAGTGTAAGTATATTCGTCTAACAAGCTGAGTCAACTATATCTCAATCCACGTAAAGTAGTTATGCGAAGAGCGAACCAAGCACACTAAGGTTAGCTAAACCATAATACACTGATTCTGATTTTAGATAATGTATTAGTATGTGCACCCAATAATACATATATCATGATCAAGCTCGATAAAAGAATAAGCTTGCAAAACTAGGCTATAATAGCAGCATAAGTCGAGGTAATCCAAAAAATATAAGTACGCTGGATTATGATGAAAGAAGGTACAAAATAATTCAAGTTCACAAAGAAGATAAGGATCGTCCGGTGTTGTGCCTCTACAGTTTTTATACTAACTCCTTGTCTAAGTCTCTAGTCGACCAAATAGGGGTATGGGCCTCTAAGTTCTACAGTCTGGATAAACACTATCTTTTTATGCTAGCATATAGTTAATGTCATTCAATTACACTTCATTAATGGGTCAAGAGGACATGTGATACTAGGTTGTGAGGTATGCTACACAACTTACAAGAATTAACTAATAGTATAACTGCCTTAAGGGGAATCTACAAATTAACCTTATCCTTGTAAATAAAGTAGAAACTCTTATTAGGTATACGAGAAAAAGATGTTGGTACCTATTAGGGTATCCTATTGTATTATAAAACTTTATAGATAATGGTCATCTTAAGTCTTAATCATAGTGCTTAAAGAACAAAAGTGTTAATAGTAAGAATGGAGAAGTTACTGGCTCTCAAGTGAAAGAGGATATAACATGTATTGAGATATGGATACAAATTACATAATTTAAAACTAAAGTATAATCATAAAATCATAATCTAAATGAATAACTCAAACTATCAAGTTCTAACTACTAAGCACATAATTTTAAAATTCAAGATTAACAAACTACAATCCTACCAAACTATATATCCTAACATAAAAGAAATCACTTGGCCTACAATCAGAAGGGTTAGGTGGCACGAATTAAAAGATGAAAAAAAAATTTTAGTCGTCGCACAAATAGAGAGCGTTAAAGTTTCGGAGAAACAAGATATAAAATTAAATAGAGAGACTCTTAATAATATCATGGTTTCCTAAGGAAAATGTGGTATGCTAATCTCTGTGTTCGAGGTATAATCAAGAAAAATGTTCTATTCATTCCTCTTGGTTTTCTTAGGTACTGTTCTGCTAATATCAAGACAAGAAGCTAAATTTATAGTTCTCTAATACTATCTCACTATGAAAGTTAAGTTTAGTCCTAATATTCAACCTTGGATTTCTATTGGTTCCTTAATACTAGGGTCAAATAATATGGACAAATTTCTAACTAACCCAAGTAGTGTCTATACTACTCTCAAGTCATTCCTAAATATCAAGGGATAATCAATTTATAGGTATTGGATTCTAGGGTTATTAGGTATGCTAAACTTTTTGGAGTTGCCAATATTCTAATTTATTCTTAGTAGGAATGTTACCCTAATTATCATCCTAACAAAAAGGATTCTTATATTCTAGCAGAAGGCTCAAGGAACTATTAGGAAAGTACATAAATAAAGCAGGATGTAATTATTTAAATAGAACGGATTGAAAGGAAGGTGAGTCATAGTTAAATGTGGATGAGACATAAAACTCCAATCATAGGTGCAGGCCCACTCGGTACAGTTACGTAACCGAAACAGCTAACTCGACCTGCATGGGCCACTACAAAAATATATCACACCCCAGTCCCAAAATATGCAGGACTAGAAATACGTAGGCGTGCCAGCCGTATATATATGGCAACTCCAATATATGAAAACCATAACACATATGTACGCTGTATTATGAACAATAATTCACAAGTGGTATATAATTGTCACAAGTCACAGGGCATAACTAAATCTCACCCATATAAATCATAAAGAAATAAATGATCAAATATGTCAATGAACCAAATATGAACTAGTCGAGAAAAACTAATAGTTAGATAGAGAAATCTACTACCAAACTAGAATATAAAAGTAAACATAATAAGTACATCATCTAGTGATCAGAGAGGCTCGAAGGGAAGACCTCCTCGAAAGATAACGAAGTAGCAAGTCCTGATTCGTGCTCCTGTAAATAGTCATGATCGTCTATATCTGGAAAGGAACTAGGTCCTCAGAGGGACATAACAAGATACATAGAAGCATGCCAATAAAGTACTAAAAATAAATATCCAAAGGATCGTCTAACCGCCTATGTGAATGCACTTTGAGAACAACTTTCCAACACGTGGGCTATCTGTCTAAAATGGGATTGGCATAATTCTCTCAGAGAATCAAGGGCCTAAAAAGTATAACATCTTTTGAACGTCAGAAGCCGCATGTAGATAATATATAGGGGTCATCTGATCACGCATCTCCGACGGAGCATGCGGGTTACACAAGAAAAGTGCAAAGGAGCCCAAATGCCTTACTTGTTATTCTTCACACCCCATACTCTATTCATGCTGTATCCATGACACGATGAGACCTCTAATAACTGCCAAGTCTTCTAACATATCTCTATTAGCAGTTACTTCCTATTGCACGTCCCATACGTACTAATTATCAGTCAATACGTAAGTCCATGATCTATATGAGACTCACAATTCGTGTAAGAAATGTGTCATGACCAAATGAAACATAAGAATGCCTCATGCTAAAGGGGCGCTCTCGTAAAACTAGGATAACATACATAATATATAATAAAGACAAAATACGACGCCACCGTCGTTGTACCCAAGTTATTCTTGGATGTGCAGTTTATATAGCAGTTAAAATATATAAACTAATAATAGAAATAAAATTCATGCACCATATAAAATATAAATTACAGTACAATGGCAAGGTATACTTTTCTGGCAAGAAAGCTGCGTAGTGTAAGCATCCAGATGTCAAGCACAAGGGATCAGAAACTATGGCCTCCGAATAAACGTCTTTGGATACTGAAATAAACATTACCAACATTTCCAGAGTAAGCAAGATAGCCAGAAAAGTCTACCCTTTTGTCCAATTTGGACACATGGGCAAAACGATAATTTTGGGTCAAAACGGGTTCCACATGTGGGCCACTTTGTACCAAAATGCGTGCCAGAGGTAAGGGTCTCTAAATGGAATAAATTATAGGTCAAATAAATTTTAAACGACAATATGAACTCAATAGAACGTCCAATTTTGGATTCCGGTAAGCCGATCATAAATTTGCCCTTCAAGTCAAACCGTAGGTCCCGCCAATAGGCGGCTCGGTCAACTATCTCAAAATTGTATAAAACTTGGGTCACAGGACCAGCGTGATACCACGAATCCAATGACATAAGTTTCGTCGTATTCCGATGAGCGTACACAAAATGGGGTGGTAGTTTACAAAAGTCACGATATAGAGACTTTTTACGGATACGGGTTGATTCCGACGCGCACGCACGTCCGAATCAACTTCCGTGAAAGTCCACACGTCAGAATATACCATACGCGTCTTTCGATATAATTGGTATGCGACAAGGCGGTTCCGTTTGGCGGAACGCACTCCGTATCATAAAATTTTAGTTTTGAAATATCAAGTTTTTTGTCGTTTTGGAGGCCGAATAATTTAACACGTAAAACAAATTAATAAAAACTAAAAGAAAAAAAATTCTCGATTATATTGAGAAGAAAAACCTTCAATTAGATTTTAAAAATATTAAACATGTTGGTGGCAAATTAGGCGTAAACATGGGGGTTTGGGTCAAAATTCTGGACTATTTTTCGGCTAACTTTCGGTCGATTTTTTGACCAATCCAGGGCACAAAAACTCGTTCTGCTTGGAGAAAATTTTAGAGAGTTAGGTTGTGAATATACACGGATAAACTTTTCTAAAAAAGAATCAAAGATGAGGGAGATACAATACCGTGAAGTAGGGCGTCGGGACTGCGCTGCTGCTGCTTATGCCCGCGCGCGGACGGGGCGGACGACGGTCGCCGGCGGCTGCGCGACATTGGGTGTCGTCGTCGAGGCGGCGGTCGGCCGGAGGTCGGCGTTGGGGTCGGGGACTAGGGTTAGGGTTAGGATTTATGTTGATATATATATATGTATATGCGTCTGTGTATATATATATATATATATATATATATATATATATATATATATATATATATATATATATATATAGAGAGAGAGAGAGAGAATAAGGGAGGTGAGATGGCACCTCACTCTCAAAATAAGGGTGGTGGTGACGTGGCACAATCTCAGCCACACATTTCATAATTGACAAATTGCACTTAACCCCCTTCCTTCATTTGTGTGGTTGGGATTGTGCCACATCACCGTCATCCTTGTTTTGAGAGTGAGGTATCATCTCACCTCCCTTATTTTCTCTCTCTCTCTCTCTCTCTCTCTCTATATATATATATATATATATATATATATATATATATATATATATATATATATATATGGAGATAGAGGGAGAGAGAGATCAGGATGGGGTTGCTGCTGTGGGTGAGTAGGTTTGCTGGGGGGATTAATGGTTTAGGAATTGGATTAGGTTTGGGTTTTGTTTAGTAGTTAGTTTAGGTTAGAGTTATTATTATTATTATTATTATTTTATTTTATTTTATTTTATTTATTTTTTCTTTTCTTTTGTTTTTCTTTTCTTTTCTTTTCTCATTATTGTTATTATTATTATTATTATTATTATTATTATTATTATTATTATTATTATTAATTATATATTTATTAACATATATATTTATATATATAGATGAGGTTAAAAAATTTAAAAATAATATTTGCGCACAAAATAAATTCTAGAAAATTTTACTTTGTAAAGCTTTAATAAAATACTATACCCAAAATATTTTATGTAAAATTTGTAATTAATAATTAGATATTTATCTAGTTATATAAATTAAATGTAAACCCCCTCGACCAATTTAGGATTTAATTTGAATTAAATCAAGAAGATTAGGATTAAATTTGATTCAATTAGGATTAATGTACATCAAATCATATGTCTTATTACACCTTACCGTTGCTACGAGGTTGGAACGCCACACTAGCAGTTACCTTCAACCCAATGTCGCAAACATCTCCTAGACATGCCATACTACCCATCTGACCATTGTGTAACGGTAGATACTCGTTATTGCGTCCCATTTTTACTACGCAATATTCGTGTAAAAGAACGTCTTGCACATTATTAATTTAATTAAATTAAGGCCGAGTTCACCCTAAAACAGGACCCAACCAAGCCCACGTGTACCCTTTCACGTGGACCAGTCCCACCCCAATGAGTCCAGACAGGCCCAAGTCCCGAGGCCAGCCCATCAATTCCACCCTTATAAATACACATACTCCCTAACATCAAAACCCTAAAAACTCATTAGCCTCACCACCTCCAAAGAAACCCTAGCTGACCCCTTCATCTTAACCGAGCATCCCCTGACCCTCCCTGACCGGACACCCATCGCCACCATCTCAGGCCACCAGCACCCCTTCAAACCATCGCCGCCTGACCACCACACCCATCCGCCATCACCACCATCTCCTTCACCATCACCAACTTCCTCTATTAAACCGGACCCCTTAGCCGCTGCCACGAGCGCCCCCGCCGCCTCGGCCACCGCCCACCACCACTTCCAGGCCTACCCCGACCTTCCCCTGTGACCTAACAGCCACCCTCGCACCCTCTTCAGCCGTATCGCTGCTTCCAAGGCTGCTGTTGCCGCTGTTGCATCTGCTGCAGTGCTGCCGCTGCCGTTGCTGCCTTGCTCGTCGGCCGACGCCGGAGTGCCACCACTCACCGGAGGATGACCAGGCTGCGAGGAGACCTTCGTCCAGCCAACTAGGTAAATGCCTTATACTCCTTCCTCCTCGTATCGTGTTCATATATGATCATCGTATCATCGTGTCAAGAATTATAGTCTTGGACAAAAACTTAATTAACCCTAATTATATATATGATGGTATGATAATTAACAAGATTTAGAATTTGTTTAATAACCAGCAATTACCTAAATCATGAGACCTGTCATCAAGGACTAGTATTTTACCTGAATGCCTGGACATAAACCAAGTATATTTGAACATAGAAACCAAGGACACGTATTCGCACAGATCAGAATTAATTGGTAACCATAACTCGATAATTTATTATCTCAAGGCACGCGATAAACGAGGACAGAACATGTGTACACCCTAGCTATATGCACACGTGACGTTATATTCGATCAGCCGTGAACTTGCGACAGTACCCAAGAGAAGCGTCGTAGTCGTGTGTATATATTACTTAGTGTCAGATGTCAGCATTTACGATATTGTATTGTGTGTTTAGGGTCACTGGACCAGCCAAGAGATACTGCAGGAACCGGCTTCTGGCATTCACAGCTCAAGGACTCAGGTAAGATACCTTGCTATATTTATTGTCTAATTTAAATTATACATATGTTGTATTGTTATATTGTTGCTTTCTTTTATACAACTGTGCACGTCCGAGACTTACTCGGGTGCAGTCGACGGATACGTCGATGATTAGTGTACTTGACCTAGTCATTAGCAGACTCACCCTATTGGAGGATATTCTGATATCTTTCGTGACCTGACACTCTTACACGTTTTACTAAGACATATTCATATTGGGATGCGGGTATTCATACTCGACTAGCTATCGGTGCGTGTGACATGCGTCACGATTAGTACATAATTCAGGTTATATTTTATTGGTAGAGACTTGGCATATAGATACGTGGTACGTACGTCGAGTATTCGACTTGTGTATCTACATTGGGCGGGGAGGACATTAGTAGGCGTATGGGATACACCCATTGGAGTCCGTAGTATCCAGAGGAGCCACAGATCCAATGACTCCCTTTACACTGCTGCCATATTTTTCGGAGCGATATGGACGATATACTGTACTGCTGCCACGTTCTTCGGAGCGCTATAGACGATATACTGTACTGCTGCCATGCTCTTCGGGGTGTTGGACGTTATGCCTACGCCTACCCATATGTACCAAAGTTGTCCTCATATTGCATTCACTTAGATGGTTAGCACACCCTTTATTATATTTATTTTATTCAGTATCTATATATGGCATATTTCTATGTATCTTGTTACGTCCCTCTGAGGACCCGGTACCTTTCTAGATTTAGAAGAGGCATATTACCCCACAGTGTACGACCCAGGGCATGAGACGAGGTACGCTACCGAGGAGGAGTTAGAGGTGCTACCATCAGAGTTTCTGTGATCACTTGGTAGGCCTCCTACCTAGGATTGGGAGCATCATTATCTAGAGAGCCGATGTCCTACTCATTTTCTTTTATCTACCATTTCAGCATTTTATTTTGTCATAGTAGTGAGTTTGTTCCCACCAGACTTCTTGGTTGTACTATGATCATTTGAGACTGGCGTTTATCTTCCAGCATTTATTATTAGTACATTCTTGCTATTTTTATTGTGGATAAGACTAGATTACCTGTTGTTGATTTATATGGGACATGTTAGTATTTAGGACAGCGTAGCACTCTTCGTTAGGATCCATTAAATTGGGATATCCTCAGAGATGTGACAACTGGCTATTGCCACGTGGCTTGGTCCTGCATATTTTTGGGACTGGGGCGTGACATAGTTTTAGTGGTGGCCCATCCAGGTCAACTTATTCGCTTGTGGTATGGTAACATGCCCAGCGAGCCTGCAATAGGATAGAAATTACTAGGTCTCATCCACTTTGATTGCGTCTTGAACTTCCTTCGTATTACCGCTAAATATCTGAATCCTGTTTGTTTGATTTTGTACTCTTTTTAATGAAGTCCTATCTCTTGCAGTAAGATAAACTTGCGCAGTGGACGAGGAGCACCCAGTACCGTGATACCAACCGACACCACCCAAAGAGAGGAGATACCCCAGGGACTACCTGGAGGGCAACCACCGCTACAGGCCCCGCTGATACATTGGCACAAGACTTCTCAGGGCGATCCTATGCAGCAGCCAGAGGGACAGACTTCCCAGACAATCTTCATGCAGCATTTTGAGGGCCAGACTTCAGGAGCTACGCCAATGTCGTAGACCAAGAGGCCGACATCTGAGGAGACACCTAACACACAGCCAGAGGTTCCATTACCACCACCTCTACCTTATCCACCCCAGATGCCACAGCTAGATGGACAACCATAGATGCTTTAGTTCTTTCAGACTATGATGCAAGCACAGTGGCATCAGACCGAGACGTTGAGGTAGAGTTTGATGGCAGTACTAGAGAGGACACATGTCACAACACCAGTGCCAGCACCTACACCTGCACCTGCACCAGCCCAGACATGTGGCACTGTAAGATGATTCCGATAGATGGGACCAGATACTTTCTCGGGCAACAAGATCATAGAGTAGATCTCCGATTGGGTCGCCAACACGGAGATGCTACTAGAGGCTTCACAACTGCATCCAAACCTTTGGATGACCGCAGTGAGGGCCCAACTAAAAGGCAACGCCCATCACTGGTAGGATTCTATTGAGCGCGGTGTAGACAAGAACCAGACTTAGGAATAGTTCCTAGAATACTTCAATGCGAAGTATTTTCCACTACAGTCAGAAATACCCTGTACTCCCAGTTCCTACATCTAGAATATGGGAATATGACTGTTGACGCCTATGACGCAGAGTTTAGCCGTCTTAGTAGATTTAGTGTCTTCCTGATACCCAATGATCTAGAGAAGGCCCAGAGATTCTATCACGGCCTCACCTTCGAGCTACAGAGGTATACCACCGCATAGGCGAGGATTTCTTATGAAGAGGTTCTTTCAGAGGCGAGAGTCCAGGAGGCCATCGGCAGAGGAGCAAGATGTTCCAACACGACCATACCAGCCAGAGCCCAGCCCAGAGTAGAAGGACCGATCCGTCGTCCCGGAGCACAGACACAGCAGAGGACAATGCCATACCAGCAAAAGGAGCTTCCGACTTGCTACCACTGTGGTAAGAGAGGATATTATGAGAAGGACTGCAGAAAGAGACCGAGAATATGCCTGATTTGTGGATCGAGCCAGCACCAAGTCCGAGACTTCCCACAACGCAGAGAGGCAGCACCATCGGCCGGACAGAGGCCAGCAATACCAGTTCCGAGGATACTACCCCCGCCAGGAGGTCAACGTCCACCAGCACCTGGAGGATTTCAGAGGGGACCACCCTTGGCCCCATAGGAGGCACAGTTTGATCAAGCCCGATAGCAGACTGGAGGGAAGATGTACGGACATGCCTTTGCACTAGCAGCTACTGAGGAAAAAACAGAAGGGTAAGCTATTACAGGTACCATTTTAGTTACATCATTACCTGCAACTGCATTATTTGATTCTGGAGCTACAATGTCGTTCATATCTAGTAGATTTGTAGCAATGCATAGAGTAGCTACTTTCCCCTTACCTAAGAGTTGGAAGGTTCTTACCGGAGGAGGTATCGTGCCGGTTACCGGAGGAGGTATCGCTCCTGGTCAAAGACTTGACCGCCATGACCAAGCCCTTGCGAAACTTTCTTGCCTTTGCTGCCTCACTCAAGCCATCCAAAAATCTTCCCAAACGGCAGAACTCCGCTGTATACTCGTCCACCATCATGCTACCTTGGACGAGTGCCTTAAACTGGCTCTCCAAAGCACTGAGCGCCACATCTGGAAAAAACTTCTTCTTAAAAAGCCTTTTGAAAGACTCCCAAGTAATCCCTGGTGCCGCGATCCTCGTATCAGTGCGATACCATGTCAAAGCGAGGTCGAACATCTGACTGCCCGCTGCCTCTATCTGCATGCTGTCTGGAATCTGTGCCAGCCTGAAGATCCCCTCAATCTGCTCTATCCGGTCATCTGCGTACAGGATCCCTTCTGTACCACGGAACTCCTTGGGCCGCATCCTCTGGAAGTCAATGATGCTGCCCGGCCTCGGGCGCTGAATCTGATCTGCCTGTGGCTGAATTTGTGCCACTCTATCCACTGCTGTCATGGTCACCTGGTGGGCGTTCTCAATGCCCAGCCTCATCACATCCACCTGACGGTGCTGCGCGTCCATCATCTCCCTGAAGAACGTAAACAACTGTGCGGCATCTACTAGTGCAGGAGGTAGTAGAGGAACCACCGGAACGACTGGGGTAGTCCTCGGATCGACAAGTGAAGGAGGATCCCCGAGAGAAACAGATGCTCCCTCGACCGCAGGAGTGGTGAGTGGAGTGGTAGCATCTGCCTGAATATGAGCTGGATGAGAGGTAGCAGACCTCTCGGTGGCAACTGCTGGGACGGTACGATGAGATCGTGTCTTCGGAGGCATCCTGAACACAGATCAAAAGAAGTCAATACGGCGCAAGATACGATATCATCAAGGAAGGACAGTAATATTTCAAAAGAAAGCAATTTCAGAATAATTAGATTGGAATTGTTCCTAGTCGTGATTGAGTACACTCTCATCCTAGATCCTAGATCCTATAGCAGGCTCACAGTAGTACAACTAAGTTGTTGTACCACCACGACATCGCACTAATTGCAAATCGAGACCTGCATGGGGCCGCCACCAAAAATATGTCACAATCCGCACCCAAAAAATCGGGCATGAGTCGTGGGTACGTCCAGCCTACGCCGCATCATCGGCGATAGAACGCTGTCTAGGTCAACTATCTAGATAACAATCTCACGCAATCAATATATAAACCTGTCAAGATCTCAACTCCAAACGGAGGAGCAATATCATAATGATAATCACAATGTACTCAATCACGAGTCTAAGCACAATAAGATAATACAAAAAACTAACAGCTATAAAGTCTAACCAACAACAACTACAACAACCACAACATCAATAATAATAATACAACAATATCCAAATCATATACAATACAAGGTCTCAATCCAAAACCGGAGACAAATCTGGTGCTAAAAGCTAATAAAAATAATAACAAGGTCCTAGTGATCCCGACTACCAACACGAAAATTACCCCTAAACTAGAGGGTCCCTGTCTGCACCATCGATAGGCTCAGGTCCATAAAATATTGGACACCACTCCTCCGGATACTCTGGAAAAAATATGTCCAGTCAGGACTGGAGCAAGTACATCTCTAACAGCAGTTCCAGTTAAATGATAAAAACTATAAAACAGTTGTAGCAAGTAGCAAGAAGAATGGAATAAAGTATGGAACAAGGAAATATACATATGTCACTAGTGCATAAAGGTAAAGATGCATGAATATCATAGCAAGATAGTAAAGACTGCAGGATACAGGAAATCTAAACTAAGAGTAAGTCTGTGCACATGAACATGTAGTGAGTCCAGCATGAAATACATATAGTGAGTCAAGTCCAGAAATATGTAAGTGAGACCAGCAAAAAATGCAAGAGAGTCCAGACTATAAAGAATGAACTCGGTGTCTTTGAAATACTTGTTTCGACATGTAAACGGCTAGGGGTAAGTACGGCTCACCGCGCACTGGGTGCGCGGCTGCTATCATTCCAGATTAGACCAGAGGGGGTGATTCCTGATGATTCCAGATGGGAATGTTTACATGTCTACTCGAGTATTTCCCTGTCCCGACTAGTACAAGTGAATCCAAGACCCAACACGTAAATCAAGATGAGTCCAGCCTGAAACATGAGTGATGTCTGTAGTGATGCCTGTAGGTGATGCCAGTAGTAATTCCATAATTGAGGCCAGAAACATAAAATATACGTGTCGCAAGTAAATGAATCCAGAAATACCAGTCCGTGTCCCGTGTTGTGCCAGAAAAATCAGATGATACTATACTAGAAGCTGAATCATAATAATCATCAGATAATAAAAACTATCAGAGAATGTACTCGCCTGACGTCCTGAGCAACTGGCGATCCGAACTGGTATCGCAAGGACCTATTGTGAAAAGCAAGGTTAAACAGATTTCTAATGAGTTAAACAGATATAAAATAACTAAAAATAGGCTTCTAGGGTCGTTCTAGGTCAAACGGGTCAAACCGGTGAAATCTGGGTCAAAAAGTCAACTCTGGGTCAAAAAAGTCAACTATAGGTCAAAACTAGGTCAAAGGTTGACTTCGGCGGTCAACCGAGTCAACTACGGTCAACTCTAGGTCAAACTAGGGTGCCCCCTGAAATTCTAGGTCAAAACTAGGTCATTAAGTTAATAAACCCTCAAACTCGCCTCCTTGAGATACCGGGATACCCTCGGTATCCGATACCTCAACCTAGGCTACGCACTCCGCCTATACCCGCTAAAACCTATGTCAGCACGCGTAAATATATATACATATACATAAAAACCTATCTCTAAACTCAAACCTAGGCAATTTCTCAAAAACCCCGCTCGAAACTAAATACCTTGGATATCTCAAGGTATTGAGATACCTTGATATCTCAAGGTATTGAGATACTCTCCAATACCTCACTAACTACCCCTCTAGTTAGCTATTTAAGCATATAGATATACTCCTAGTTAATAATCTAGGCTAGAAAATATATATCTAACATATATATATACATAACTACGTATCTATATATATATCTATTCACACATACACACATATACCTATATATATACCCAAACTCACACACACACACACACACACACACACACACACACACACACACATATATATATATATATATATATATATATATATATATATATATATATATATATATATATATATATATATATATATATATATATATATATGCATCTATCTAGCTATATGTATATATATCTATAAATATAGATATAGATATCTAATTACCTATCTATCTATCTATCTATCTATCTATCTATCTATCTATCTATCTATCTATCTATCTATCTATCTATCTATCTATCTATGTATCAATCTAACTATCTAATATCTATCTATCTATTTATCTAGCTATATATGTATCTATCTATTTATTTAGATATCTATCTTATCTAGATATCTATCAATCTATTAATCTATCTATCTATCTATCTATCTATCTATCTATCTATCTATCTATCTATCTATCTATCTATCTATCTATCTAATCTATCTATATATCTATATATTTATCTATGTATCTTATTTCTAGCTTAATATCTATCTATCTAGTTATCTATATATATACATATCTATCAATCAATATATATATATATAGCCCTCTCTAAACCTCCCGCTACTAGCTCCCTGCTAGCCTCGCTGCGCGGTGTGCTCCACGCCAAGAAGCTGCTGCTGCGCCGCGCTCGAGCGAGCTGCTGTGTCATGCCCCAGTCCCAAAAATGTATGGAACTAGGCCACGTGGCATTGGCCAGCTGACACGTCACTAAGTGTTTTATCCAATTTAATGGACCCAAAGGAACGTGCTACGCTGTCCTAAAATACTACAAGTTTAATACATGTAAATCTAATCTCATCCATAAAAATATCAGGAAATAAGGGAATAAGTGCTGAATATATATAATGCTAAGTCTGAAAATATCATAGTACAAAATCAGATAATGTCAGGTGGAAACAAATCCACTACAAAATATAATGATAACTAAAATAAGATAGACTAAAGTATCGTCTATCTAGGTAGTAGCTCCAGCTCCAGATGTACTAAAGGATCAGGCAGACTCTGATGGCACCTCTTCTAACTCCTCCTCAGTGGCATACCTGGTCTCCTGTCTAGGTCCATACACCGTGGGGTAGAAGGCCTCATCTAAATCTGGAAGAGAACCAGGTCCTCAGTGGGACATAACAAGATACATAAAAATATGCCATATGTGTAAATACTGAATAAATAAATACAGGGTGTGCTAACCAACTAAGTGAATGCAATGTAAAGACCTTGTAGTACGTATGGAAAAGTGTAGGCTTGACATATGCTAACTTAATTCACCAATCGTGGAGACTGGCTAGTATATGTGTCATATGCCCCCAGACACATGGGTAGCTCTGCAATCGTCCAACTCCGAGGAGCGTGGTACGAAGGTATAACGACAAGGAGGGGGTGTCCCATACGTCTACTAGTTATCTTCCCCGTCCAATGTAACTAATGCCAAGTCATAGCTTTCCTGAGTTTTTCTAAAATCGTGCTAAGCCGTGATGCATGTCACACGCACCGGTAGCTAATCGAGTACGCAGCTCGTATCCCAACATGTATTACAACCTTGTTGTGTGTACCCGTATCAGGGTCTAGGAGGATATTAGGATACCCTCGCAGCTGTTGGAAAGTCTGCTAGAGCCTAAGTTAGTTACACTACGTGTCAACGTACTTGTTGACTGTACCCGAGGCAATCTCAGATACACACAGTCATATGAAGTTCAGGAGAAATAACATATAACAACATTTATAATTAAACAGTAAACTTGGCAAGGTATACTTGCCTACGTCCTGAGTGTGTCGAAAACCTATTCTCGCAGTCAAGTCTGAGGGGTCCTGTAACCGGGGGTCACTGACTGCGCTGAAGATGTACTATGTTCAAGATGTATAGGGTTCGTGAATTTAATATTTGAATGATGCGTATATTTAAATACCATAGTATAACTATATATAATAATACATAATTAATATATATAGTATATATTAAGAGCATATAAAATATAAATATCGTATTTATATACTTTAATATATATATATATATATATATATATATATATATATATATATATATATATATATATATATATATATATATATACATATATATAAGTATATGTAATATATATAATATTGCAAGGAAAAATAATACAATATATGATATTTTATATACTTAACAATATATATATATATATATATATATATAATATAGATAAAAATAAGGGCATATATATATAAATGTACATATATACATATATAGCTTATATATATGATATATATATATTTACATGTAATATTACATATATAATATAATTATATATATATATATACATAAAAATAAGAATGCATACTTACATATATAATACATATATATATATATACATATATAGAAATATATATAAATAAATAATATATATACATTTAATATAATACAATATATATATAAATATATATATATTATACATATATATCTAAATTAAAATAAAATGCATATAGTATACTTATATAATGGCCAGCAGCACGCACCGATGGACAACCCAATTTAATGGATCCATCAGGACATGCTTAAGCTGTAGTCTAACAGAAAAATGTTACAAGTCTCAGGTATTTCTAATCTCATCCACAGAATAAACACAGATTAATTGCCAGTAATAATGCAAATGGAAATAAATAAGCAATATCAAATAAGTGTCTCGGGAAACAATCCGAGAATCAGTCTGTTACATTAAAGGAAATAGACAGGAAATAAAATACTGAAAATGGAAATACTGAGAGTAAGAAGCCGGTGCTCAGGAGAAGTCTTCTGCCACTATCTCGTCCTCGGTTCCTGGTTCTGCTCCAAGGAGTGCTCCTGTACCGTACACTTCGGGGTAGTTTTCTTCAGCTATTCCTGGGGACATAATCCGGATCCAGGTCCTCAGGGGACAGCAAGGTATAGAAAATACAAGCCAAAATAAATGTAGTACAGCAGATAAATAAACAAGAGGGTAAGCTATGTAACCAACTTATGTGATATGCAAGTTGAGAGCATCACTAGAACTCAGGCTGAAGCCACTACAAGCTCTGTGTCGGGGAGCCGGTAGCAGCAATAACTATGAATTATACTATGAAATATACTATGTTTTATATATATGAGATCAGCCTGTAGCCTGTGTGTCTCTCCCCATCCAATGTAATCCCACGTCTCATGTCCACGATGCCTCATATCCATGTCACGTACGATTATAACTAATGCAGCAAGTCTGATAGCTATGAATCAAATGTCTATGAATGTAATATCTAGGTCATAAAACATGCATCCTATACAGAATCACCTTGAATGTCTCAGGAAGACTCTGTCTCATGAAATAGTGTCAAGTATCCTGGGTTCTGATGTACTTGATAAGACAAGTACGAGAATTATTGGGTCTCGATATCCATCTCTATGCGACGTTACACAACTCCGCGTACGGAGTTGGCACCCGACTGGCAATCGGACGCTAAGTACAGTCACTCGGTCCTGGGTTGAACAATTAAACAAGATTATATGTATTTTAAGTAAGAATTCAGGCAAAGCTCTATAACAGGAATTACTGTGATTTGGCAAGCTTTACTTGCCCACTGCTGTATAAACAAGTCAAGAAAATAAGTAGCAAGCTGCAGGGTTTGGCAAGGTACACTTGCCTGTGGTTCTGGTTCCAATTGCGGCTCTGACTTCAGCTGGACTTGCAGGCGGTACTCCGGTTGCTGAAATAAATATCACCATCAGATCCAGAAAATATCAATCAGCTAGAAATGCCTGTCCTTGAGTCCAGTTTGAAGACAAGGACAAAAACGATAATTTCGGGTCAAAATGGGGTCCACATGTGGGCCCGCTTTGCACCAAAAAATGTATCAGGGTCAAAGGTCTCCAAATTTACCAAACTTAGTGTCAATAGGTCAGGAACGATGATACAAACCCAACGGAACTTCCAGAATTGGATTCCGATGAGCCGATCACAAGATCGCCCGTCGAGCGGGGCTTGTGGGGCCCACGACACGCGATTTCGTCAACGTTCTCAGAATCGAACCAAACTTGGGTCACAGGACCAGCGTATCACTACGAGTTCGATGGCGCAAGTTTCGTTTCAATCCGACGTGTGTACACAAAGTTAGGGTACGATTCAGAAAAGACGGATACGGGGCGGTGTCCGCGGATACGCGTTGATTCCGGTGTGCACGCACACCCGAATCGACTTCTGTGAAATCCCACATGTCCTTATCAACGATGCGCACGTATCTGTGAAGACCGCGTGCGACAAAGTCGTCCCGTTTGGCGGGGCGTACCCAGTTCCGGGGTGAATCGGGTCGTTGTTTTTCCTGTTTTGGATCGCGGTGTGCGATCACCACAGGACGCGATGCCCCGAGCGGTTTATCCGGGCACCGAGAGGGTCATACAGGCTACGCGTTACAATTTACGGAATCAAAATCAGAGCTACGAGGTGTGAGATACGAGTACCTGAACCGGGCTCCTCGAAAACTGGGTTTTCGTGTCCGTCTCGTGTCCTGTGTCGACGAGTCCCGTGTCCGCTGTGTCCGTGTCCGGCAGCGAGTTTTGTGTCCTCCTGGTGTCTAGTAGCTGGGGGTCACCGGAGATGACTGGACACGGTGGAGCGAGCTGCGGCTAGGGCGGGGGTCGCCGGATCGAGGCCGAGCGGTGCCGAGGGGAGGTCGGCGGAGCTAGGGGAGGCCGGCGTCGGGTCTGAGAAGAAGAGGGGAGGAAGGAGAGGATTGGGGCGGCTCTCGGCGGCTGGAAGACTCTCGGGGAGGCGGAGCTAGGGGAAAGGGATCCGGCGCTGGGGAAGGGGACGGCCGGAGTAGGGTTCCGGCGCGGCGAAGCTAGGGCACGGTGTGGGGGAGATGAGGGAAGAGGGAAGATGAGTAGGGGGGTTTTATAGGGAGGCTCGGGGGAGGGTCGTGGCGGAGAAGGCGGTGCTGAGGGAGGTCGTGGGGCCGTGGAGTAGGGCACGGGCGGTTCTCCGGCGACGTGGTCGGAGAACGCGGCGGGTTTCTCGGGCACAGGCGTGGGGAGGGAGATGGGGAGTCCGGGTCAGGTCGGGTCGGGCGACGGGTTCCGGGTTGGGCGGACCCGCCCGACCCGTTAAGCTGGGGCTGGGCTGGGCTTCGGCCCACTGGGCCGGGCCGAAAATAATAAATAACAATAATAATAACAATAATAATAATAATAATAATAATAATAATAATAATAATAATAATAATAATTAGTTTAAATAGTTTTTAGGTAAATTAAATTAGGTCTGAGGCCCAATAAATTCTAGAAAAATTATTCTAAGTCCAGTTTTTCATTTTACACCCAGAAATATTATTTTCATAATATTTTAATATCATTTATTATCAATTAAAAATCATTTAATAATTAAAACCCTGTTTTTAATTACAGAAAAATACCAAAAAATTCCAGAAAATTGAGAAAATTCCAAATTTAAAATTTTTGAAAAATTAGGGGGTTTACAATCTACCCCCCTTAAGAGGATTGCGTCCTCGTAATCAAAGAATAACCGGTCAACAGAGATGACGCGGTCGCAAGCACTGTTCGAAACACATCACAAGATACTTAGGGAAATACCGTTTTCCTAAAAATGAAAGTTATACACTTTCCAGAGAAAATCTAGTTAAAGTAAAAGAACTACACTTTTATGAAAACCAGGTTAACAAGTTACAAATTACTAGGTTGGGGCTAAGGTCACGAACCAATGGACACGAGCTAAAACAAGACTAGAAACGGATAACTACGAATCACTTACGCGCATCAGCGTCCTGCACAGTCATCGCATAAGCTTGCCCTCGTCCTTGTGGTGGATTCCTCTGCTGTTGTTGGGCTTGCTGGAAAAGTGCTGCTTGAGGTGCCAGAGGTGGCCTCGGTGCTGGTAAAGCTGGTTGGTTTGCCCTTCGTGCTCCATCTCGATGCTGAGGATAGTCCTTGGCTATGTGTTGATTGGTGCCACAAATCAAGCATAATCCCAACTTGCGTCTGCAATCTTTCTCGACATGGCCTATCTTGCCGCAGTAGTGACAGGTAGGAAGGGTCGGCGAAGCTGTCCTGGGTGGCTGGTTCATGTGAGATCTCTTTGCAGATTCTCTCGATGATGCTCTATCTGGTGCTGAGGTGATTGGCCGCTTGTGGCGAGACTCCCTCCTGGTGACGCGTTCCATGCGTCGGGCTACAGCGAGAACGTCCGAGTAGGAGGTAGGTGCGATGGATCCGATGAGTCTCTGTAGCTCAAAGTTCAGTCCGTCGAAGAACTTCTCGGCCTTCTCTTCCTCTGTCGGGATCAGGGTGGGGGCGAAGCGGCTCAGACGAATAAATTCTGCGTTGTATTCTTCCACCGTCATAGAGTCCTGGGTGAGGCGATTGAACTTGTCCCGCAGTTCTGATCGTGCGATAGCCGAAATGTACATCTCCTGAAAGAGCCTAAAAAACTCTTCCCAAGTGACTCGGTCTGGTCCGAGTCGTGCCTCCTCAGACAACCACCAGTGGTGCGCGTTGCCTGTCAATTGCATTCGGACGGCAGTCATCCAGCGTTCCCGTTGAAGCTCAGCTGCTTCAAGTTGATGCCGTATGTTGGTGAGCCACTCATGAACTTCTGTGGGCTCCTCCTTGTCAGAAAAAGTGCGGGGCTTCAGTTGGCGGAAGTCAGTGATAGAGCCCGTCGATGGCCGTCGAGCTGGTAGATTGGCCTGCTCCAGTGTAGTTACGATGCTGCTTCTCAAGAAATTAGCCTCACGGAGTTGAGCCTCGTGTTGGACTTGTTGCTGGGCTTGCATCATCGCGTAGATCATTTGGAATATCTGTTGCCCGTCAATTGGCTGTCCTTGTGGGAGTACGGGCATTGGTGGAACGAACTACGGCGGAGGCAGGATGTCATCGCACCGAAATATGGAGGTAGGTTGACCTGCCTGCTGGCTCTGTTGAGTTGATGGAACTACTCCGACTGGTGTCACTTCGTCGTCATAGGTGACACCTGTAGCTTGTGGTATTCCGGCGGGAGTCTCGTTGCATTCTTGTGGGTCCATTTCCTATATCCAAAATAAACAATAAGAGGCGCACAGGAATCAAGGCAAGATGCAAGTCAAAATTAGTTCGAATACGATACAGATATCAAAAACGATTCAAGCAAGTGGATAAGATCCTAAAAACTTATCCTATTCTTATTGCAGGCCTGTTCGGTCCCTAAGTTAAAACCGAACAATTTAGTCGTAGACCTGCATGGGCCACCACAAAAACCATGTCACGCCCCAGTCCCAAAATATCGAGGGACTGGACACGTGGCAATGGCCAGCAGCACGCACCGATGGACAACCCAATTTAATGGATCCATCAGGGCATGCTTAAGCTGTAGTCTAACAGGAAAATGTTACAAGTCTCAGGTATTTCTAATCTCATCCACAGAATAAACACAGATTAATTGCCAGTAATAATGCAAATGGAAATAAATAAGCAATATCAAATAAGTGTCTCGGGAAACAATCCGAGAATCAGTCTGTTACATTAAAGAAAATAGACAGGAAATAAAATACTGAAAATAGAAATACTGAGAGTAAGAAGCCGGTGCTCAGGAGAAGTCTTCTGCCACTATCTCGTCCTCGGTTCCTGGTTCTGCTCCAAGGAGTGCTCCTATACCGTACACCTCGGGGTAGTTTTCTTCAGCTATTCCTGGGGACATAATCCGGATCCAGGTCCTCAGGGGACAACAAGGTACAAAAAATACAAGCCAAAATAAATGCAGTGCAGCAGATAAATAAACAAGAGGGTAAGCTATGTAACCAACTTATGTGATATGCAAGTTGAGAGCATCACTAGAACTCAGGCTGAAGCCACTACAAGCTCTGTGTCGGGGAGCCGGTAGCAGCAATAACTATGAATTATACTATGAAATATACTATATTTTATATATATGAGATCAGCCTGTAGCCTGTGTGTCTCTCCCCACCCAATGTAATCCCACGTCTCATGTCCACGATGCCTCATGTCCATGTCACGCACGATTATAACTAATGCAGCAAGTCTGATAGCTATGAATCAAATGTCTATGAATGTAATGTCTAGGTCATAAAATATGCATCCTATACAGAATCACCTTGAATGTCTCAGGAAGACTCTGTCTCATGAAATAGTGTCAAGTGTCCTGGGTTCTGATGTACTTGATAAGACAAGTACGAGAATTATCGGGTCTCGATATCCATCTCTATGCGACGTTACACAACTTTGCGTACGGAGTTGGCACCCGACTGGCAATCGGACGCTAAGTACAGTCACTCGGTCCTTGGTTGAACAATTAAACAAGATTATATGTATTTTAAGTAAGAATTCAGGCAAAGCTCTATAACAGGAATTACTGTGATTTGGCAAGCTTTACTTGCCCACTGCTGTATAAACAAGTGAAGGAAATAAGTAGCAAGCTGCAGGGTTTGGCAAGGTACACTTGCCTGTGGTTCTGGTTCCAATTGCGGCTCTGACTTCAGCTGGACTTGCAGGCGGTACTCCGGTTGCTGAAATAAACATCACCATCAGATCCAGAAAATATCAATCAGCTAGAAATGCCTGTCCTTGAGTCCAGTTTGAAGACAAGGACAAAAATGGCAATTTTGGGTCAAAATGGGGTCCACATGTGGGCCCGCTTTGCACCGAAAAATATGTCAGGGTCAAAGGTCTCCAAATTCACCAAACTTAGTGTCAATAGGTCAGGAACGATGATACGAACCCAACGAAACTTCCAGAATTGGATTTCGATGAGCCGATCACAAGATCGTCCGTCGAGCGGGGCCTGTGGGGCCCACGACACGCAATTTCGTCAACGTTCTCAGAATCGAACCAAACTTGGATCACAGGACCAGTGTATCGCTACGAGTATGATGGCGCAAGTTTTGTTTCAATCCGACGTGTGTACACAAAGTTAGGACATGATTTAGAAAAGACGGATACGGGACGGTGTCCGCGGATACGCGTTGATTCCGGTGTGCACGCACACCCGAATCGACTTCTGCGAAATCCCACACGTCCGTATCAACGATGCGCACGTATCTGTGAAGACCGCGCGCGACCAAGTAGTCCCGTTTGGCGGGGCGTGCCCAGTTCCGGGGTGAATCGGGTCGTTGTTTTTCATGTTTTGGATCGTGGTGTGCGATCACCACAGGACGCGATGCCCCGAACGGTTTGTCCGGGCACCGAGAGGGTCATACAGGCTACTTGCAATTTACGGAATCGAAATCAGAACTACGAGGTGTGAGATACGAGTACCTGAACCGGGCTTCTCGAAAACTGGGTTTTCGTGTCCGTCTCGTATCCTGTGTCGACGAGTCCCGTGTCCGCTGTGTCCGTGTCCGGCAGCGAGTTCTGTGTCCTCCTGGTGTCTAGTGGCTGGGGGTCACCGGAGATGACTGGACACGGCAGGGCGAGCTGCGGCTAGGGCGGGGGTCGCCGGATCGAGGCCGAGTGGTGCCGAGGGGAGGTCGGCGGAGCTAGGGGAGGCTGGCGTGGGTCTGAGAAGAAGAGGGGAGCAAGGAGGAGAGGATTGGGGCTGCTCTCGGCGGCTGGGAGACTCTCGGGGAGGCGGAGCTAGGGGGAAGGGATCCGGCGCTGGGGAAGGGGACGGCCGGAGTAGGGTTCCGGCGCGGCGGAGTTAGGGCACGGTGTGGGGGAGATGAGGGAAGAGGGAACAGGAGTAGGGGGTTTTATAGGGAGGCTCGGGGGAGGGTCGTGGCGGGGAAGGCGGTGCTGAGGGAGGTCGTAGGGCCGTGGAGCAGGGCGCGGGCGGTTCTCCGGCGACGTGGCAGGAGAACGCGACGGGTTTCTCGGACACAGGCGTGGGGAGGGAGATGGGAGTCCGGGTCGGGTCGGGCGGCGGATTCCGGGTTGGGCGGACCCGCCCGACCCGTTAAGCTGGGGCTGGGCTTCGGCCCACTGGGCCGGGCCGGAAACAATAAATAACAATAATAATAATAATAATAATAATAATAATAATAATAATTAGTTTAAATAGTTTTTAGGTAAATTAAATTAGGTTTGAGGCCCAATAAATTCCAGAAAAATTACCCTAAGTCCAGTTTTTCATTTTACACCCAGAAATATTATTTTCATAATATTTAATATCATTTATTATTAATTAAAAATCATTTAATAATTAAAACCCTATTTTTAATTACAGAAAATACCAGAAAATTCCAGAAAATTGAGAAAATTCCAAATTTAAAAATTTTAAAAAATCAGGGGATTTACAGCGTCGGCGAAGAGTCCGGTGGTAGTGGCGGAGGTCAGGGGTGGCGGTGGTGGTGGTTGGAGGCAGTCGGGATGGGGGAGGCGTTGCTGGTGCTGTTGAGGGTGGAGGCGCTGCGGGGGAGATGGCGGCCGGGGTGGTGGTCGGGGGCGGCGGGATGGTGGTGGTCCGGTAGAGGGCGTCGGGGCGGAGCGGT
>JAYESA010000017.1:13940359-13945359 GCA_036927795.1 Iris macrosiphon | reverse complement strand
ATTATTTAACCTCTTATATATATATATATATATATATATATATATATATATATATATATATATATATATATATATATATATATATATATATATCCAAGTCTGGGATACGGCCACTAGACATTATACTAACCCCAACAATAGGTTTTTTAGGGCCTACTAGTTTGCACAAAATCTATTAGTTATTCTGCGGGTTCTAGAAACCAATTAATCGACTTTTGGATACCGGGGCTAACGAATAATAGATTGTTAGTATGGAATATTTTAGGGATGGCCAAATAACAATGCTACAAAATGACACAAAAACCATGAGCTATTCAAAAAATAATTAGCAGGGAAACAATATACTAACATAATACGGCCAATATACTATTATTCCTCAAAGAAACATTTCTGAACTAGTTGGAAAAATAATTGGGTCATACGGTATACTATCTGCACTAATTCAGTGCAAACAACAACTTGGGTTGGGTTTTTTGTGTGTGTCCAAGGATACCAAATCTTCACTAAATAGTTTATAACATTTAAGGATAGCTAGGATGTGATTCCTACAACAAGTAGGGACTTATAGTTATGATCAAAATCTAAGTATCCATCCAAAACCATGGTTTCACACCTAAATTCTAGATTTTATCCTAAACTAAAACCTAGCCCAAGCCAAATCAAATCCAACACTAATGCATCACAATCACATTAATTAAAGAGAAAAGTGAAATAAAAGATGTGCATATAAGAAATCAATATTTTACGAGGAATAAAATCAATAAAACTCAATTATCCAATGCTTCTAGATCTAGGTCTTCAAGTCCTCCTCCTGTATAGCTCTAAAGACCTCAACCTTGCTTTCAAGACCATCTCCAAGCTTAGGGTTCACTTCTAGGGTTCGCTTAAGGAAGAAGGAAGTGAAGTAGAGAAGAGAAGAGAGAGTGAAAGAGACAGAAAAGGTAAAGGTAAGAGGGTTTTAAGGGTATAGAGAGAGAGAGAGAGAGATAGAAGAGGGGAAGAGGAAGGGGGATGTGTGTCACATCCAAATCTTCCGCAAGCTCGATCATCCCCGCTAAACATAAATTGCCACATTGTAGCACTCCCGCAGGACAATCGTTCTCATCGGGACGTGATGCTGTGCGAGCCTGGAGTTGCGCTCGCACAAGACGATATTGTCAAACATCAAAGTTATCATCAAAATGACCAAGTTGCAGCAAAATTCAAGTATTGTGTATGAAGCACACATCAGAGTATATGCAGCGAAGCTCTCGATAAGGTCCAAATAAAAATACCACGAAGGAGAATACCACAAAGGCGATGAAACACTCTTGCTATTTCTCTTTCTCACAAAGGTACTTACCGTTCCATACATCATGCCCCGTATATCCAAGCAGCGCAACTAAACCCGTGTACCTGAAATAATTCCCACAAAAGTGGGTTAGTACACAACTATACTGGTGAGTGGGGTAACCTACTCGTCTAAACCGACACTAAGTAGAATATTGAATGCAAACAGTTATATGGTGATCTTTCTACTTGAATCCTAGATTTATTTCATGGCAGAGGTATGACATGTTAAGGAAAAATGTAAAGCAGGTTAAACATGCATGCATTCAACTCAAGCAAATATACAAAAAGATATATCCAACTCAAAAGAAAATTAGCATGCAAATCGTTCTACTCAAACCCAAGCAACACATGAACCTATCGAACCATAATCCAAGCCTCAAATCCATCCTAAAACTATACCACAATCCAAGTCTCAATATCCAATCATCGATATGCACACTCTTGCCCGAGATAAGGTGGTTGTCGCTTACATGAAAAGCACAAACCAATTCAAACTAAAGCAAACAAACACTTATCTATATGAAGTCACTGGCAAAGCCATAAAGGACTAATCAACTACAGTTCTACCCGATCCAGCACTGAGTGCTAGCCCGCCTGTTCGTATCGAACTGCTGGTACCACGCCTAAGACACGTTATTATTTGTCTCCTCCATGGCCGAACTGTCCCAGTGTCCCGGAGCATATTCCGTTCGAGGAAACCAAACCCTGTGCGCAACAGGTTGTCCGTGATAAATGCAAACACCAAGTAGGTATAACGAGAGAATTGAACCTTCTCGCTCCACCAAATGATACTTATCTCAATCCATCCAATTATCTATAACCATTCTACAACTTATATCCCAAGGCACCATTTTAAGTTATCCCCATAGGCACTATGCCGCTTCGATACAATGCTCCAATTGGTCCAACACCCCTCGCTCAGAAAACTTTGTGGCACAATGCCCTCACCGATATAGTTGTCCGGTTTTGAACAAAAATAGCATGCTTTGCATGAGAAAGCTCCCAACTTGATACTCGTGCACGGATGCACGCTCGCTCGCTCATCCACCCGAAGTGCCTTAATGTTCCAACCAAGATGATCCACTCAAGCTCCAACTGCTCAAACGTAAATCCAACTCAAGCAACAAATCATATCCAACTAAATGAGGCACACTCTATGCACGCCACAGTGTGATGATTCTAATATTTTATTCCAAGTGTTCAAGCTATTACGTGTATTCCATATTATTAGGCATAAAGGAGTAGAGGAGAAGGGACAGAGCCCACTCTCCAAGTCTGATTCTGTTAAGCACCATGTCTTGCCGATACGGCCAATCCCTTGAACCCGTGGTCTGACACAAAGCGCGATCTACTCAATTGGTATGACCGTGCGAGCAGGACATGCTCTTCAAATCATCCGACCGATCAGACTAAGGAAGACGGTATTATTGCTCCAAATCTAGCTATCCCATTACTGCTCTGAATAAATACCTGATTCCATCAAACTTCGCTTTTGATCTACACATAAAACTAACTCAAATCAATACTTGCTCCCAAATCCAATAAATCAAAATATAATTGGCTATTGCCTCATTTAATCCAACTTAGCGTAATGTACCGTGCAGTTGCGGGGCATTACATAATATACCACTTAGAATCAGGTTCGTCTTCAAACCAAACCAGTATCCATTCCTTACTCGTATATCGCTTGCCCAATTCATAACTCTACTCCATGCAACTCACATTCTCCTGATCTAGACTCAACATCTGGCTCGCGCTGAACGCTCGCACAAATTCTATATTCTTGTATCCTCCTTGCAGCTCAAAATAAATTTCTCATATCGCTTAGTTTGGATCATACACATATTCAAGGCATCCTTAAAATACATAAAATTCAGCCAATCTTAGCTATACCAAATTTGGACAAGTTATAAGGGTATCTTTATGTCCGAGGTATTCATTTGCTTTACTCCCGATTGAACCAATCCCGACGTCCATTCCATAATTCATTCGCACAAGCATTATTCTTAAATACGATAATTTTCTACTGACGATCTCTCTACTTGACCCAATCAGTTCGTGTTCCCACTCAATCTATCCTACTATCTCTGAATCCACACTAGCACCGTCCAAGCTCAACCAACAAAACTCTAGTATGACTCAAATCGTACAATATTTTGCAAGCACCATCTCCAAATATTATCTCATACTCTGAATGATCATCACAACTGATAATACCACAACTAAGCGACTTACCCATACATCAAACTACGCTCTTAGATCAGCTCGGCCCAATACCTCTGCCTCAATCTTAATACCTTATTGGATGATTATCTATATTGAGGTTCATGTGATCCATGGAGATTTTGCCGCCATACCATAGGGATAGTGTTGCCACAATTTTAACGTGGATACACTCGCCATAATTTTTAGGTTGTGCATGAAATAGTTCTTCGTACTGCTTCTACTGCCATGAAGCACAGGATATCACCTTCACTTTTTGTATGAGCATGCATCCCAGACTAAGTTTTTGATGTATCTTGTAGATTCGAGGTACATCTGTC
The DNA here is from genome assembly GCA_036927795.1 of Iris macrosiphon. NCBI lineage: Eukaryota > Viridiplantae > Streptophyta > Magnoliopsida > Asparagales > Iridaceae > Iris > Iris macrosiphon. The sequence goes on along the minus strand of JAYESA010000017.1, from coordinate 13,941,484 downwards.
TCATCTGGTAGTACAAGGATCTGATCTGAATGAGCCGCTACTTTAACTTCACAAGCTAGTTTCACAGTCATCAATTCCTATGAATGTTGTTCCCTTTAGGGGCACGACGAGTTAGAGGTGATGCCATCTTTAAAAATCTGTGACTCGAAATCTCATCAGTTGACTTAGGCCATTTCCATCATCTCTTTGATCTTTCGGCTGCATCTTTAGCTGAAGGCTATCCCAAGGAACTCTTAAATCCAACACTCAGTCACTTAGACCTATCTCCAATATACACCACTCACATCCACCCCCTCGATGCATTCCCAAATGTACCGCTGTAAGGGTCATTCTTTGGGTCTACAATATTTATTTCTAATTTGGCGGTTAAGTTGCTAGGGTCAGCTGTCCCAAAACTACGATAGTTACTACGAACCGTGCTATATCATTTTTGCAAATCTGAGCCATAATCCAACCATCCAATCCGAAAGAACTTCTGACCCCGATAACTTCATATACTACCTCTGACAAATATGTCAACCAAAAGCCGCTTAACCACCTAGAGTTTTACTATCTATCCAAGCCACAAATCGAGAACTGTGCTGCTGAAATCGTCTTCCATCACTCTGCTATTCTGTCCTAAATCCATCAAAATTTCTGAACTGCCATGTTCGACTTCTCGAACTACCACTTTTAATAATTCCCGATGTCATGACCCGTACCCAAAAAATCGGGCATCAGCCATAGGTACGTCCAGCCTATGCCGCAGAATCGATGGTAGAACGCTGTCTAGGTCACAACTATCTATATCTCATAATAATCTGTCAAGATTACCTCTCCATAAGGAGGATAATATTATAATATATACATAAACTCAATCACAATAACTAGGGGAAGAGTAAAAGCACGATAAGATATCAACAAAAGAAACAAAGAACCAAAGTGAGCAAGTACAATATCCAAAATATACAGTCCAAGTCTAAGAGTCTATGTCACACCCCAGTCCCAAAATATGCGAGACCAGGCCACGTGTCATTGGCCAACTGACACGTCTCTGAGGGATTACCCAATTTAATGGATTCAAGGAGACGTGCTACGCTGTCCTAAAATACTAACAGGTCTAATACTAGAAGATAACAGTTAATG
>JAYESA010000017.1:13930359-13935359 GCA_036927795.1 Iris macrosiphon | reverse complement strand
TCTGTCCCGCGCTGCTCGCAGGTGCCCTTGGATCTTCTTTACCTTCTCCACTGTACGAACAACCAATTTTGGTCCTAGAATCTTTCTTTCGCCTATATCGCTCCAACATACTGGGGAACGATATTTCCTACCAAACAATGCTTTATAGGGAGCCATCTGAATGCTCGCTTGATAGCTATTATTGTAGAAAAACTCAACCAAATGCAAATGGTCTTTCCATTATCCACTAAAATCAAGCATGCACGCCCTCAACATATCTTTCAGTGTCTGAATGGTGCGCTCGGACTGTCCATCTGTCTGCAGGTGATACGATATGCTGAACTTTAGGCGGGTACCAAGACTCTCTTGCATACTCCGCCAAAAGTTAGATGTGAACCTCGTATCCCTGTCAGACACTATACTGACTGGCACTCCATGCAGTCGCACGATCTCTCTCATATATATATCTATTAAGACTTTTGTAGATTGCCCAACTCTGAAGGGTAAAAAGTAGGCAGCCTTGGTAAGTCTATCTACGATCATCTATACCGCATTATGACCACTAGGACTCCTCGAAAATCCCGTAATGAAGTCCATAGTGATGTGCTTCCATTTCCATTCAGGTATTGGGAGTGGTTGGAGTAAGCCTGCGGACCTCTGATGTTCAGCCTTGACTTGCTGACACACCAGGCATTTTGCCACAAAGCGGGCTATCTTCCTTTTTATTCCATGCCACCAATAGTACTGCCTCAGATCTCTGTACATCTTCGTGCCTCCTGGATGAATAGAGTATGTTGAGTTGTGCGCCTCTGACATCAGCTCTTGATGAAGTTCTCTATTCAGGACATAAAGACGATCTCCATATCTTAAAGTCCCATCCTCGTGTATGCGCAATCCTGTCTGTATTCCGGCCTCGGTCCTTTGTCGAAGTCTCTAGAACCTGGCATTTGTTGGCAGGGCAGCCTTGATCCTCTCGACCAATGTTGATTGCAACTGGTAACTTGACAACTGGCCGTCAGTTCCTGGCATAATGACCTTTATACCCAACTGCTCTAGATCTCTCAATAGATCTTGTTGGGTGATCAGAAAGAATACTATGGGTCTTCTGCTTAGAGCGTCAGCTACTACATTAGCCTTTTTCGGATGGTACTGTAGATCAATCTCGAAGTCTGTCATCACCTTGAGCCAGCATCTTTATCTCAGGTTCAGGTCCTTCTGAGTGTAAATATACTTCAAGATCTTATGATCAGTGAATATCTCCACTCGTTCTTCGTATAGATATTGTCTCCAAAGCTTCAAGACAAAGATGACTGCGGCAAGCTCCAGGTCATGAGTGGGGTAGTTTTTCTCATGGGTCCTCAGTTGCCTAGAGGCATAGGCCACAACCTTTCCATATTGTATCAAGACATAACCTAATTATTTTCCGGATGCATCGCTATAGATTACGAATCCTCCAGATCTGGAAGGTATGGTCAAGATAGGAGCCATAGTCAGACGCTTTTTCAGCTCGTCGAACGCTACCTGACACTCCTCTGACCAGATGAACTCCTGCTCCTTGCGGGTCAAGTGGGTCATCGGCTCTGCGACCCTTACAAAGTTCTCTATGAACCTCCGATAATATCCGGCAAGTCCTAGAAAACTCTTCACCTCTGAGACATTGGTAGGGGTCGGCCACGTCTCTACTGACAAAATCTTTGTTGGGTCTACTGAAATACCATCTCCTGAGATAACGTGCCCAAGAAAAGTGACATGATCTAAGAAAAACTCTCACTTGCTCAGCTTTGTATAAAGCCTCTCATGCCTTAGCGTCTCTAACACCAGTCTCAAGTGTTCTCCGTGCTCCTCGTGACTCTTTGAATACACCAAGATATTGTCGATAAAGACTACCACGAACTGGTCCAGATACTGGTAGAAGACTCTGTTCATCAGGTTCATAAATATGGCAGGTGCATTTATCAGTCCAAAAGGCATCACCAAGAACTCGTAGTGACCATAACGAGTCCTGAATGATGTCTTTGGAATGTCTTCTCTTCTCACCTTTACCTGATGATAACCTGATCTTAAATCTATCTTTGAGAACACCACCGCTCCTGTCAGTTGGTCGAACAGATCATTAATTCGTGGCAGGGGGTACTTGTTTTTGATTGTCAAAGCATTAAGGGCTCTGTAATCAATGCACATACGGAATGTTCCATCCTTCTTTGGTACAAACAACACTAGTGCTCCACAGGTGATACATTAGGATGAACAAACCCCTTGATCTGTAATTCTTCTAGCTGTAGCTTCAGCTCATCCAATTCTTTCTTTGCCAACCGGTACACATTTGAAGATACCGGTGCTGCTTCGGGCACTAACTCAATAGTGAATTCTACCTCTCTATCAGGCGGTAGGCCTGGCAACTCCTCCAAAAATACATCCTCGAATTTTACAATAATTTCTGGGGGTGCCGTCTCCATAGCCATGTAAGTTTCAGCTGTCTGGCCTACTCCCTGCTCGATGGTGCCCCGTATGTACTCAAACTCCGGGTGACCTGGTGGTCTAAAAATAATGCTACCCCTCCGGCAGTCTAGTATAGCATTGTACTGGCTCAACCAGTCCATGCCTAAAATAACGTCAAAGTTTGGCATCGGAAGCACCAAAAATTGTGCTCTCATCTCCCTACTATACACGACTACTGAGCACGTTCTAATAGTACTGGTAACCGGTACGATGCCTCCTCCGGTAAGAATCTTCCAACTCTTAGGCAATGGAGAAGTAGCTATTTTATGCATGGCTATGAAACTACTAGATATGAAAGATAGTGTAGCACCAGAATCAAATAATGCAGTTATAGGTAATAACGCAACTAAAGTGGTACCTGCAATAGTTTTCCCTTATGGTTCTTCCACAACTGCTGCTAGTACAAAGGCCTGTCCGTGCCTCTGTCCTTCGGCCTGCTGTCTGGCTTGGTCAAATTGTGCCTCATGTGGGGCCAAGGGTGGTCCCTTCTAAAATCCTCCAGGTGCTGGTGGACGCTATCCTCCAGTCGGGGATAGTATCCTCTGGACTGGTGCTGCTGGCCTTTGCCCGGTCTGGGGTGCTGCCTCTCTGCATTGTAGGCAGTCTCTGGCCATGTGTTGACTTGCTCCACATATCATGCATAGTCCAAGCTTCTTCCAACAGTCTCTGACAAAATGTTCCTTCTTGCCACAATGGTGACAAGTCAGAAGCTCCTTGTACTGATACGGCACTGCCTTTTGTTGTGTTTGCATTCCCGGATAATGGATTGGTCCTCCTGCTCCGGGCTGGGTTCTGGACGGCAAGGTTGTGCTAGAGCGCCTTGCCCCTCTGCCAATGGCTTCCTGAATTCTTGCCTCTGAAAGAACCTCCTCATAGGAGATCTTCGACTGTGTGATGGTATACCTCTGTAGCTCGAAAGTAAGGTCGTGATGGAACCTCCTGGCCTTCTCCAGCTCGTTAGGTATCAGAACGGCACCAAATTGACTAAGTCGACTAAATTCTGCATTATAGGCATCTACGATCATATTTTTTTGCTCCAGGTGCAAGAACTGGGAGTATAGAGCATTTCTGACCGTAGTCGGGAAATACTTCGCATTGAAGTATACTAAGAATTGCTCCCACGTCTGGGTCTTGCCGACGCCGCGTTCTATGAAGTCCCACCAGTGATGGGCGTTGCCTTTGAGTTGGGCCCTCACCGCGGTCATCCAAAGGTCTGGGTGTAGCTGTGAACCCTCCAGCAGCATCTCCGTGTTGGAGACTCAATCTGAGATCTCCTCTGGAGTTTCGCTGCCCGAAAAGGTTCCCGAACCCATCTGGCGAAAACCTCAGACAATACCAGCTGGTTGGACAGGTGCAGATGCTGGAGTAGATGTCCTCTCCAGAGCTGTCATCAAGCTTTGCCTCAAGGTTTTAGTCTGATGCCATTGTGCCTGCATCATGGCTTGGAACATTTGTGGCTGTCCCTCTAGTTGTGGCATCAGGGCTGGAAGGGTTGGAGGTGGAGGCAAAGGTGTATCCGCCCATTATGTCGGTGCCTGGGAGGTCTGTCCTTCTTGCTGGGCTAGTGCAGCTTCCTATGTTGTACCATTATGGAGGTATGGGGTTGATGGATAAAATAATATCCATCTCGAGGACTGGTCTTTTGGGGTAGTCGGGGTCCTATTGACATCATACGAGGGGTCTATCGCTTGGTCAACCCCATCAGTCGTGTGTCCACTGGGTACGTCCATATTTCTGAAGAAAATAGAATAATTTAGAAAAGCACAAAAAAATATATAAACAAGCAGGATGTATTTATTTAACAGTTGAAAGAGATTCAAGGATGAAATAAAAGTGGATGAGACCTAGTAATTCATATCCTATTGCAGGCTCGCTGGGTGTGCTATCATACCACTAGCGATAATCAGGACCCGCATGGGCCACCACTAAAACTATGTCACGCCCCAGTCCCAAAATATGCGGGACCAGGCCACGTGTTATTGGCCAGCTGACACGTCTCTGAGGGATTATCCAATTTAATGGACTCAATGAGACGTGCTACGCTGTCTTAAAATACTAACAGGTCTAATACTAGAAGATAACAGGTAATGTCTAATCTCATCCATAATATAATAAGGAATACTGAAATAAGTGCTGGAATATAAGTGCTGAGTATGAAATATCATAGTACAATCAAGATATGTCTGGTGGAAACAAACCCACTACAAAAGATAAAGATAAAAGTGTTGAAATATAATATCACTAGAGCATCGTCTATCTAGATAAAGAGGCTCCATCTCTAGATGGTGGGTCTACCAAGGATCAGGGAGACTCTGATGGCAGCACCTCTAGGTCCTCCTCGGATGCGTACCTTGTCTCCTGCCCGGGTCCATATACTGTAGGATAGTACACCTTGTCTAGATCTGGAAGGGAACCAGGTCCTCAGTGGGACGTAACAAGATACATAAAAGTATGCCATATATAAATACTAAATAAAATAAATAAAGGGTGTGCAAACCATCTAAGTAAAATACAATGTGTAG
>JAYESA010000017.1:13796178-13930259 GCA_036927795.1 Iris macrosiphon | reverse complement strand
GGCTATATGCCAATTCATAACTTTTCTAAATAATTCAGATTACGTGCTAAACCATGATACACGTCACACGCACCGGTAGCTAGTCGAGTACGCGAACCCGCATCCCAATATAGATTATAATTATGATGCGTGCACAAGTGTTAGGGTCTAGGAGGATATCAGAATACCCTCACAATTGTAGGTGAGTCTGGTAGAGTCTAAGTCAGTTACACTACATATCGACATATTCGTCGAGGACACCCGAGTCAATCTCGGACGCACACAGTTATATGTAATTGCAACAAGATAACATACAACAGTTTATAATTTAAACAGTAAAAATTTGGCAAGGTATACTTGCCTACGTCCTCGAGCTGTGAGAGCCAATAACCTGTTCCTGAAGGCTCGTCTGAATGGTCCAACGACCGTAGACAACTAACTGCGTTGTGCGTGCACATTGTTTAAAACGTACATGTGTCGTGAATTCAATAAAGGGTAATTTAATATTTTAATATGGAAGTATACATATGTACATATAGTAATTACATATATAGTATATACATATACATAATTTACATATATAACTATATTCATAATATACATAAACATAAAGTACACACATATATATATATATACCCATAAATATAATTTAATACTTTATTTATCATATATATATATACATATTGTATATTTATACTTATATATATACTTTATATACTTTATATATTTATATATATATATATATATATATATATATATATATATATATATATATATATATATATATATATATATATATATATATATATATATATATATAATATTTATAAAATACATATATACATACTTATATATTTAATATATAATACAGATTTATATAAAGTACACATATATATATACCTAATATATATCATATGAATATAAATATATATTTAATATATATAATATATATTTAATATATATAATACATATATAATAATAATATATATATATAAATATATACATATAAATATATATATATATATATATATATATATATATATATATATATATATATATATATATATATATATATATATATATATATATATACATACTTTATATATATAATACATATATTATATATATATATAATATACATAAGGATATAATATAATACATAATATATATATCATATAAATATACATATAAATATAAATACATATTTAATATATATATATAATACATATACATATAATATATTTATATATATATACATATACATATAATAATATAATATACTTATATATATAATATAGTATATATTTAATACATATATACATAATAATATAAAAAGTATATTATATATACTTAAATATATATATCATATATATATATATATACAAATAATTATACATAATATATATATATATACATACATATATATATATATATATATATATATATATATATATATATATATATATATATATATATATATATATATATATATATATATATATATATATATATATATATATATATATACATACATATATACATATATATATATATATATATATATATATATATATATATATATATATATATATATATATATATATATATATATATATATACCTGTGTCGTGTCAGAGGGGGGGGGCGTGTCCGGGCGTCGTCGTCGTCGCCGGCGGAGGGGGGGGGCAGAGCTCCGGCGAGATCGGGTTCAGTAGCAGCAACAACAACAACAGCAGTAGCAGCAGTAGTTGCAGCAGCTTCGGCGGGCGCGGGGGCAGTGGCCGAGGGTGGTTATCGGGGGGGGGAGATGTCATGGGCGGTCGGGGGTGAGGGTGGTGGTGGCCGAGGGTGGCTGGTGTAGCGCCCCGTTCCTCCTATTCGAGGAGCACGGCTAAGAAATACAAGACGGTATCGTTCGATCGGGATAGATTAAAACAAGAACTCATCCTCGTTATGGATTTGTTTCTTCGGAATCGATTCCCATATTCAGTGGACCGTGCCCCTGGGATCGACTTAGCGGCAGAGTCAGGAGGGACCTCTCCGCTGCTATCTTTTATTGCCTCGGATTTCGATGTCGCTTGTTGCTTTCGTGCTTGAGTTGGTTTTCAGATTTGCTTGTTTTCCTTGAACGGTTTCGATAGATTTCATTATTTTCGTTCATTGCACTGCATTTCAATTCCGAGATTGGAAAGAGTGGAAGGAGTATTGATCGAGCTGTTCGTGATGTAGGTGAACGAGCAGTAGGCGGCTTGCGGGCGGAGTCGTGAAGCGCCTCTTTCCTTCTCTCTTCCAACCATCTAAGTGAGTGGCTACCAACCCGATTAGCTAGACCTGCTTCTAAGCTTCCCACCTTAAAGTCTTGCATTCTCCTTTGCCCCGATCAAACGATACCAAGTAATAATAAAATATACCAAGATAAAAAGGGAATAGACTTGGATTGTATTGCTTGTCATTCAACTTGGGAATGATTACTTACACTACGTGCTTATTCATTTTGAATGTTCATCATATGTTTCAATTTTAGTTAGAATACATGTTTCTTCTATAAATTGTGCTATGCATATGGAACACACTTTAATTTGGCATAGATTGATCAGTAAGACTATGCAAAATCGTTTGTGCTATGGAGCTTGCCCATATTCGTTTGAAATTCGTATGAAATGATTCGAACTAAATGTGCTTGATCACGGAAAACTTGTGCACAAGGTATTTTGGCTTCTGCGGACGGTCGCCAGGGCACTGGGGCCGATCCGATCTGGGCAAAAGAGTTCGTATAGTCGTTTGTCATGGACGGGATGCTATGTAGCGGGGCTCGCCACCTGCGTTGCATATCATTCTTGTCCCGAGACTATAAACCGTCCCTTTGTGGCATTATGCCAGTGATCCCTGTGTATATTTAAACCTGTTGCAAACTAACTTGTGTCTTTGTGGCAGGGAAGGCATGGTAAGTATTGTGCAGGTGATTCAGACGGTCAGGTAAAATCCACCGAACGGTGGCATATTCATTTCAATAAATTTCTATATGCTGCTTACTTATAAATGAACTAAGACAAGATAGAAACCCACAAAATATGCATGCTTCATTAAAATAACGTGTTGATTGGTATAGTTCGGTTAGCTCGCCTTCACCAGTATGTTTCGATATGCTGACCCTCGTTGAAACAGGTTCTCCGCACTAAGGCAAACCGAGCGGGGAGCCGAAGTCGTCTTCCCGATCCAGTCCAGCTGTTGACGCATCCTGATCGTGCCGCTTTTGAAGTACTTGGAGAAGAAGCTTGCAACTTTATATATAATGCAGCTTCGTGGCAAAGCCGTCCTCCAGCCTGGTGGTCTATACATTTTAAAGTTTAGTAAAGGGATGTAATATACAGGACTGCTATCTCATTTTGAGTCAACACTTTTGTAAGCCCGTACGGCATATTAGCTGACTCGTTCAAGAGTTTATAATAGATGTTCATTATCAATAAAGAGAACTTTTCCATGATTCAAATATATGTTTTAATTTATCTGCGTACTCTGAATATGTGCTTGCTATGCAAATCATTAAAGCCTTGTGCGGGCGTAACCCCAGGCCCGTACGACGGTCACGATTTGGGGGACGTCTCAAACGATTCTACGAAATCGGGTCATGACATAATGGTATCAGAGCACAGATTCAAGTTCCTTAGACTCTCGCACTGGAAAAGTTCCTTTAACGATCAAATTCCTGTGCAAACTCTTGAACTCGCTAGGCTAAAATGAGATACGTTCATGCAATAAGTCCATAATACATTATAATTCTAATATAATTTACCTTCTTTTGAAGAAATGGCACCAGCACAATCTGTACCGCAAGCACCGAACGAAACACAAGGCCAAGAAAGTAGTTCGGGCACTTCGGGAAGCTCTCGGAGCCAGCGAGGCATATCTCAAGTCGATCTGCTTGAACGGATAATGCTAATGTTAGAAGCACAACGACAAGGAGATAATGCTCGCCAAGCCAAGTTCGAAAGCAATTTAGAGACCCGATTCTCAGTCCAACAGAAGCAGGTAGATGCCCTACAATAGATCGTTCAGACTTTGGCTTCCAACCATTTTGCTGCAACAACAACGACTCCGGTGGAACAGCCCGTGCTTGAAGTAGAGATGCCATAAATCCCAAAGCCGAGGGAAGTGACTGCCTTCGACTTTGGCTACTTCAAGAAAGTTTGCAACACCCTATTCAATGGGATTGAGGACCCAGTGGTAGCTCTAGATTGGCTAGCCGAACATGAAGATCACTTCGCTCTGCTAGAGGTCCCCGAAGAGAAGCGCGTTGTCTGTGCGCAACTTCAGCTCCGCCTCAACGCGCACGATTGGTGGAACGTGCATCGACGATCTCTCCAATTTGATCACGGAGAGGAGGCGATCTCGTGGATGACTTTTCGTGCCGTATTTGAAGAGGAGTTTATACCCCCTCCAGTACAACGTCAGATAGAAAACGAGTTCGTGCAGCTGCGGCAGGGCAGCATGACAGTTAAACAGTACTCCGCCGAATTCAACCGACTCTCCAAATTTGCTAGGGCCTATTTACCTGATGCAGCGAGTCGAGCTAGAAGGTTTGAAGGCGGTTTGTGCCCTGCCATCTATAGGCACGTGGTCGTTAATCAGTATAGAATAATGCGTGAAGTCATGAATCATGCCTTATCTCTTGAACCACAGTATCCTCACGTTCCTGTCGGCGCTGTGCATACCTACAATCACAAACGCCAAAGCAACGAGAGAGAAAACAATGCTGCAAAGTGACAAAACAATGGTGGTCGGAATAAGACAAATATAGGAGTGCGTTGTGAGCACTGCCACAGGCCGGGGCACACCATCGTTAATTGTTACTTGAAGAACGGGTCTTGTTACAACTGTGGCGGAAATAGACACTTGATTCGAAATTGTCCGCTCCCAGATCGCCGCCAGCAACAAAATAATCCCTAACGGTTGGTTCTATTCCTAAGTTTCGGGACAAAATTCCAATTGGTTGGGTAGGATGTAGCGCCCCGTTCCTCCTATTTGAGGAGCGCGGCTAAGAAACACAAGACGATATCGTTCGATCGGGATAGATTGAAACAAGAACTCGTCCTCGTTATGGATTTGTTTCTTCGGAATCGATTTCCATATTCAGTGGACCGTACCCCTGGGATCAACTTAGCGGTAGAGTCAGGAGGGACCTCTCCGCTGCTATCTTTTATTGCCTCAGATTTTAATGTCGCTTGTTGCTTTCGTGCTTGAGTTAGTTTTTGGATTTGCTTGTTTTCCTTGAACGATTTCAATGGATTTTATTGTTTTCGTTCATTGTACTGCATTTTAATTCTGAGATTGGAAAGAGTGGAAGGAGTATTGATCGAGTTATTCGTGATGCAGGTGAACGAGCAGTAGGCGGCTTGCGAGCGGAGTCGTGAAGCGCCTCTTTCCTTCTTCCTTCCAACCATCTAAGTGAGTGGCTACCAACCCGATTAGCTAGCCCTGCTTTCAAGCTTCCCACCCTAAAGTCTTGCATTCTCCTTTGCCCCGATCAAACGATACCAAGTAATAATAAAACATACCAAGATAAAAAGGGAATATACTTGGATTGTATTGCTTGTCATTCAACTTGGGAACGATTACTTACACTGCATGCTTATTCGTTTGGAATATTCATCATATATTTCAATTTTAGTTAGAATACATATTTCTTCTCTAAATTGTGCTATGCATATGGAACACACTTTAATTTGGCATAGATTGATCAGTAAGACTATGCAAAACCGTTTGTGCTATGGAGCTTGCCCATATTCGTTTAAAATTTGTATGAAATGATTCGAACTAAATTTGCTTGATCACGGACAACTTGTGCACAAGGTATTTTGGCTTTCGCGGACGGTCGCCAGGGCACTGGGGCTGATCCGATCCGGGCAAAAGAGTTCGTATAGTCGTTTGTCATGGACGGGATGCTATGTAGCGGGGCTCGCCACCTGCGTTGCATATCATTCTTGTCCCGAGACTATAAACCGTCCCTTTCTGGCATCATGCCAGTGATCCCTGTGTATATTTAAACCTGTTGCAAACTAACTTGTGTCTTCGTGGCAGGGAAGGCATGGTAAGTATTGTGCAGGTGATTCAGACGGTCAGGTAAAATCCACCGAACAGTGGCATGTTCATTTCAGTAAATTTCTATATGCTGCTTACTTGTAAATGAACTAAGGCAAGATAAAAACCCATAAAATATGCATGCTTCATTAAAACAACGTGTTGATTGGTATAGTTCGGTTAGCTCGCCTTCACCAGTATGTTTCGACATGCTGACCCTCGTTGATACAGGTTCTCCGCACTAAGGCGAACCGAGCGAGGAGCCAAAGTCGTCTTCCCGATCCAGTCCAACTGTTAACGCATCCTGATCGTGCCACTTTTTAAGTACTTGGAGAAGAAGCTTGCAACTTTATATATAATGTAGCTTCATGGCAAAGCCGTCCTCCAGCCTGGAGGTCTATACATTTTGGAGTTTAGTAAAGGGATGTAATGTACAGGACTACTATCTCATTTTGAGTCAACACTTTTGTAAGCCCGTAAGGCATATTAGCTGACTCGTTCAAGAGTTTATAATAGATGTTCATTATCAATAAAGAGAACTTTTCCATGTTTCAAATATGTGTTTCAATTTATCTGCGTACTCTGAATATGTGCTTGCTATACAAATCATTAAAGCCTTGTGCGGGCGCAACCCCAGGCCCGCACGGTGGTCACGATTTGGGGGACGCCTCAAACGATTCTACGAAATTGGGTCGTGACAGCTGGGGTCGTCGGGGTGGCGTACAGGGAGTCGGGGGGTGGGGCTGATGGTGAAGGTGCTGCTGGTGTTGGTGGAGTCGGGGAATGTGGCGGAGGATTGTCGTGGCTGCGACGGCCAGGGGGTGGTGGCGATGGCGGGGTCGGTAGAGGAGAGGGTGAGGAAGGTGGTAGTGGTGGTGGCGGTGGTCTGTGGTGGCGGTGGTGAGGAAGAGGGGAGTCGGGGGGTGTTGGTGGTGATGCGGGCTGTTGGTGATGGTGGTGTGGGTGGTGCTGTGGCGGTTGGTGGCGGTGACTGTGGCGGCCAGGGGGGTGGCGGTGGCGAGGTCGATGGAGAAGGGGGTGAGGGTGGTGGTAGAGGCGGTGGTGGTATTCTGTGGTAGCGATGGTCACGGTGGGGGAGGTCAGGGTGAGTGAGAGGGTGGTGGTGCAGGCTGTTGGTGATGGTGGTGTGGGTGGTGATGGCGGTGGATGGTGGTGGCTGTGGCGGCGGCCAAGGTGGCAGGGTGTGGCTGAGAGGATGTCAGAGTAGGGGTAGGAAGGTGGCCGGAGGTGGAGGTGCTAGGATGGGTTGAGGGAGGAGTCGGGTGAGAGGGGGGGTATTTATAGGGTTGGGAATGGTTAGGGTTTAGGTGTGAATGCACATAAAGGGTTGTAGGCCACATTCAATGCATGTAAGTGCATTGAATTTGGTCTAAAAATGAAATGGAGGGTGAAGAATTCTCCATGTGTCCCCTCCAATGGGAGGTGGACGCCTCACCCTCCAATTTTGCATATAAGTCCCTGTAATTTCATAATTTGCACTAAAGCCCTTTTAAATTAGGAAATTGCACAATTACGAAATTGTTTGAGAAAAATACCTCATTTTTGGGGGTGATCTAATGTACTAAAATGAGGGGTGGTGTTTAGTAAGGGTCTTGAGGGTGTGAGGGTGAGTTTGGATAGGAGCTGGGTCTAGTTTTTGGTGATGCTGGCCATCATATTAATTTAATTAAAAATTAATGCGCAAGGTATTTTCTAATTAATTAGAAATATACAGGGTTAGAATTTGGTAAAGTGCAAGTATCCTAGACGTAATATACTTAAAATAGAATAATAACATAATTTGGGTTGGACAAAACGTGTTGCTGTTGGGTCTCCAATTTTGATTGGAACGGACAAAGAATGCAAGGTTGGAATTAATTGAATTTTAGCATGGACGTTTATAACGATATTTTTACGACTAAAATGAGGCTCAAGATAGAGTATTTGTGAGTTACACAAAGTTTAGAATAGTAGACTGGTATGTCTAGGAGAAGTATATGGACTTTGCTTGAGGGTAACAATCAGTGTAGTGCTCTAAATATCGAGGCAATGGTAAGGTGCACTAACTAATATAAGACATTGCATAATAATTTAAAATACTGTAATTAATTTCTAATTAGTTCTAAATTAACCCTAATCTCTCTATCTAAGCTAAGTGAACCTAAATTTGGTTGAGGGAGTTTACAGTCTACAATATCTCATAGTAGCTGCAAAATAAATAATACAGTCATCCAAAACCAACTGGGAACAAACCCAGTGAAACCCACCTAGATATCCTAGGGCGCTAGCGGCGTTTCCTCAGCTGGGACGGGCTCCTCCTCTATCTCAGGGTCACAACAATCGTCAACGCCTGGCCCGTAGTAAGTCGGGCAAAAGTTCTCAGGATCCTCTAAAAAATATATTCAATCAGGATTGGAGTGAAGTACATAACTCTGAAAGTAACTCCAAATACATGGTAAGGTGTATATGACTAGCAATAGAAAAGAATATAAGATGCACAGGAAAAAACTACATGGTAGAACTAATAAAGTAACTATAATATAAAATTGGGGAATAATACAAGCAGTAGAGAAGTTACTGCATGTGAGAAAATAGGAATACTAGCTAAGTGCCTTAAGCATAAGTTCGTTATATGATCAGCTTGGGTTGCACATGAATTATTCTATGATAACTCTGTTATGCGTGAGTTGCATAACCGACATACACATGAATACTGTTTGGATTTGATCACATAACCAACTTCTACTCCCCTCCCCCACTAATACTCTTGGATCCAACCACGACACGCTACGTACATGATAAATAACTCACGCACATGAAAGCGAGAGTACACAAAGCACATAAAGTACATGAGAATCAATACCCAAAGCACATAATAAAATATACGTGATAGAGTATCCGCTGAACATGGTAAGGGGGATAACATCTCATGACGGGATCAAACTAGTACTAGCTCGCGAAACAATATGTCAGAATCAAGTATTAACAGTTCTAAAACAGGTGATATATATACTATCATAAAATAAAAACAATCAGAGGTAGGTACTCGCCTGACATCCTGAGCAACTGGTGAGGATCGAGATCCGGACTGGCGTAGCAAAGACCTATTACGAAAAGCAAGGTTAAATGAGGTTCTAAAGAGTTAAACAGATATAAAATAACTAAAAATAAGCTTCTTGGGTTGTTCTAGGTCAAATGGGTCAAACCGATAAAATCTGGGTCAAAAGTCAACCCGGGGTCCAAAAAGTCGACTCTAGGTCGAAACTTGGTCAAAGGCTGACTTTGGCGATCAACCGAGGCAATTATGGTCAACTCAAGGTCAAACTAGGGTGCCCCTAAAATTCTAGGTCAAAACTAGCTCATTAAGCTAGTAAACCCTCAAACTCGTCTCTTTGAGATACCGGGATACCCTCGGTATCCGATATATCAATCTATGCTATACACCCTGCCTATACCCTCTAATATATACTCTAACACACACACACACACACACACACACACACACACACACACACACACATATATATATATATATATATAAAACCAACTCTAACCCCATTCCTAGGCAAAAGCCCAATACCTCGCCCCGATACCCATTACCTCAATACCTTGATATCTCAAGGTATTGAGATACCTTATCTTACCCTTCTTATATCACTAACTATACATCTAACTATACCTATACCTATATATATATATATATATATATATATATATATATATATATATATATATATATATATATATATATATAATCTCTCTCTCTCTCATCTCTAGTAGCTAAAGGGGGGTGTTATTGCTGTTGGTGTTGCATGCTGCTACTAACTGCCTGCTGCTGCTGCTGCTACTACCTGTTGCTGCTCCCGCTGTCTCAATCTCACTCCCTATCTCGATCCCTCTCTCAGTCCCTCTTCCTTTTCTCCAATCTCACTCACTCACTCTCCTTATCTCACTCACTCAAACACACACCTATCCTCAACACTCACACACTACACACAAACAAACACACAACCACACCTATACACACTCAAACACACTCACCCCCAAACACACCAATACACACATACTCACCCATATAAATATAAATATATACATACATATATATATATATATATATATATATATATATATATATACAAATATAAACTCAAAAACTGTAATATATACTTTCTAAGGCTAAACCAATCCGCGCACAAGCCCGAAACCTAGAAACCAAGTCAAAATGGCCATTTGGTTATTTCGACGAACACTTGGAGTACAGCTTGCGATACCTCGCGAAACGCACGCCAAACCTAATCATAATTGACCTAAAATTTACTCACATATTTTAAACAACATCTAGAACCTTACAAAAATACTAACTCTTCGATTCTAGATCCGTGACAAAATTCCACATGCACGTGAAACCCATAGAGAAGGAAAACCCCCTAATCGCCCGAAACACCCAAAACTCTGTGATACGATCTCGCATGTCCAAACAGGAACATAAACCTACCCTGAAGATACCCAAGCACATCTACCTGGGTCCGTCTAACCTAGGGCAACCCCCAAAATGGGCCAATCTCGAATTTTACCCGAAATTGACACAAAACCCTAGGTCAAAGTCTCCAAACCTATCCAAACAAGTTCTAACTTCCTCCCATGGGCAGCCCTAAGGTCTAGAAAGATTCTAAACTACTAATTACACTATATTAACGTAATCACTAAGAGAAAAGTTAGGGTTTACCTCTTGGGAGTTAAAATTCCAAGGCCAAAGTCTCCAAAAATCCTAAAATTAACCACACCAAGCCTCCAAACCAAGCTTCTACACCAAATCTAGGCTCTACACACCTAGGTTAGAAAGAATGGAATATTAGAGTTTGCATTAATAAGAGAAGTAAATGAAGGAAGAGAGGGAAGGTGAAAATACTTACTTGGAATTGGAGAGAAGTAAATAAAAGAAGTAAAGAAAGAGAATGGAGGGAGGAAAATAAAGTGGAAGAAAATGAAAAGGTAGGGGCGCATGTAGGAGGAATAGGGTTAGGGTTAGAAACCTAACACAAAGACCACAATACCCTCAATTAAGTCTTCCAAACTAGGGTTTTAGGTTTAGGATTTCTTAAACCAATCTAACTAATCCAAAATAACCCAGCTAGATAATTAAAGATAAAATAACTATTCTACACCAAAGGTTGAGTCTGACAAGGGTCTGACAAGGTCCAATAGGGTCTGACACGGGTCCAAACTAGACAAAACCCTAAAATAACCAATAAAAATAAATACATCCAACTAATTAAATATAAATACAAATATTTATGATCAATACACAATTTACCAATTTAAAATAAAAAGAAAATTCTATCTTTAGAATTGGATAGTGACATCCGAAACCATAGACTTGCTCCAATTCTTATCCGTATGTCATGTTTCACAGTGCACGTCCAACTTGCTCGAGCAGCACAGTAATTTGCTTCAACGTCGCTATCTTGTTTAACTATCTTCAAAAGTCCATCCTTCATAATTCCTTAGCCCATTTTAATTTCTCTATATTTCGATTAGTCCACACACTCTCAATAACTCGTGCACAAGTTCTAACACAATCACCATCACTCGTTGCCTCAATCTGCCTCAGTACTACAAGTGTTAACTTCTAATCTGACTTAATATCAACTAGACTTATCTCATGCCCATTCACGTCTTCTGGAGAATCCGTCCACCATCGTTGTACCATTTTGCCAAATTTTACTTTCACTAAAATTTTAATTCAAACTTCTCGAGCGTCAATATCCAAATCCTTCAAGTTCGTAAGAATCTATCGCATTGCTCCTCCAAACCATATCGTGTTTCATTGCTCAACCAATAGCTCCAATATATTGCCAAAATTCATAGTCCGTGCTCGTTATCCTTCGATTCACCCATCGCTCGCTCAAGTATATCCCAACGGTTTGTTCATTATGCTAAACTCTCTCTTTGCATCAATGAATGCTCCACCGAACTTCCAAATCGTACAAGCGAACTCTGATATTCAGCTTTTTATTTGATCGATCTCAACTTATTTCCAATACTTGGTCTACATCAATCTTTTAAATTTAAATACCTATTCTATTGCTAGTTCCGTTATCGTCCATCACTCAAGTCCAACGATACTTCTATTTACACAAGTCCATTCTTGATTGCTCAAGTATAATGTATCGAAGAATACCTGAGTCAAATTCTATTGCACCATATACCACTTGGAAATAGAGTCACTCTCGCGCTTACTCTGCGTCGACGAACGTCTATTCCAAATCGACTATTTTTGGGGTGATCTTGTCGATCGTAACTCAATATTCGCTTGCCCCATGTTCCATTTTCTAACTCAGCCGATGTGCACCAACCAACTTATATTCCTATTATCCGTGTCCATTATGGTAATTCCATTGAAGTCTATCCAAAATATTCTAATACCACGCTCACTATGTGGTATACCCTATACCACTCCGAATCAAGTCACTACTCGTATCACAATTCTTTGCACTGATCCAAGATCCGTTTGAACCATCCATTCTACGTAATCCTGCCATTCCCAACTCAAGTTCTGACATAAAACTCAACCAATGCATGAACCATCTAACTCTTCTGTCAATCTCGCTATGCAACTTGCGCCATGTCTCATTCTCAATGCTTCTAACTATTTCTCAATCGTCCAATACTTTTTGCTACACGAGCAATTCGTGCAATGATCTATTCTAAGTAATCCAACCCAATACCCAACTGTTCAACACATTTGCTGTATGAGCAACTCGTATAATACTATCTTGATATTCCCAAGCCAAACTCAACCAATGTGCCATATGAACAACTCGTGCAACGCTCTCCTGATATTTCCAGCCAAAAATCAAACTTTGTCCAACACATTGGCTACACGAGCAACTCGTGCAGTGATCCATTCTCATCCGATGCTTCTACTTACAATATACCATATAACCAATCTCGTCTGCCTACCAACTGATCCACGGATGCAACCAGAATCTCCTGAACGACAAGCCTAACCAACGCAAGGATACCTCTCAACTTGCTGCACAAATGCAATAACGCCCAACGATGCTACACAATCTACCGAAAACCAGCGAAAGCCAACGCAACAAAAATAACATGCACCCACAACCAGCAATATGTAGACTTATTGCATGAAACATCCAATGCGACATCAAGTAGAGCAAAGAGCCAAACGATATGTTAGAGTTTGTGATGAACCAAAGGACAAATTCTGAGGAAATGAACCAGGCGCTATGATACCAAATTGTCATGCCCCAATCTCCCGCAAGCTCGATCATCCCCGCTGAATATGAATCACCATGTTGTAGCACTTTCGTAGGACAATCGTTCTCATTGGGACATGATGTCGTGCAAGTCTGGAGTTATGCTCGCACAAGACGATGTCAAACATCAAAGTTATCATCAAAATGACCAAGTTGCAGCAAAAGTCAAGTATTGTGTACCAAACACACATCAAAGTATATGCAGCGAAGCTCTCGATAGGGTCCAAATAAAAAAGCCACGAAGGAGAATGCCACAAAGGCGATGCAATACTCTTGCTCTTTCTCTTGCCCACAAAGGTACTTATAATTCCATACATCATGTCCCGTATATCCAAGCAGCACCACTATACCTGCACACCAGAAATAATGCCCACAAATGTGGGTCAGTACATAACTGTACTGGTGAGCGGGATAACCCACTCGTCTAAATTGACACTAAGTAGAATAGTGAATGCAAACAGTTATATGGTGATCTTTCTACTTGAATCCTAGATTTATTTCTTGGCAAAGATATAACATGTTAAAAAAAACTATAAACTAGGTTAAACATGCAAGCATTCAACTCGAGCAAATATACAAGCAAATATATCCAACTCAAAATAAAACTAGCATACAAACTATTTTACTCAAATCCAAGCAATGCGTGAACCTATCAAACCATAATCTAACCCTCAATATCCACACTCAAACCATACCACAATCCAAGTCTCAATATCAAATCATTGATATGCACACTCTTGCTCGAGACAAGGTGGTCACCGCCTACACGAAAAGCATAAACCAATTCAACCAAAGTAAATTAACTCTTATCTATATGAAGTCACTGGCCAAGCCATAAAGGACTAATCAACTACTGTTTTACCCGATCCAGCGCTAAGTAGCTAGCCTGCCTGGTCGTATTGAATTGCCGACATCGTGCCCAAGGCATGTTATCATTTGTCTTCTCCATGGACAAATGGTCTCGGTGCCCCAGAGCATATTTTGTTCGAGAAAACTAAGCCCTATGTGAAACAGGTTGTTCATGACCAATGTAAACACCAAATAGGTATGACGAAAGAATCGAGCCTTCTTGCCCCACCAAATGATACTCGCCTAAATCCATCCAATTATCCATGATTATTCTCCAACTTATATCCCAAGGCAACATCTCAAGTTATCCCCATAGGCACTATGCCACTTTGACATAATGCTCCAATTGGTGCAACACCCCTCGCTCAGAAAACTCTGTGGCATAATGCCCTCACCGATACAGTTGTCCAGTTTTGAACCATAACTGTACGCTTTGCATGACAAAGTGCCCAACTTGATACTCGTGAACGGATGCACCCTTGCTCGCTCATCCATCCGAAGTGCCTCGATGTTCCAACCAAGATGATCTACATAAGCTCCAACTAACATAAATCCAACTCAAGCAACAAATCATATCCAACCAAATAATGCATACACTATGCATGCTACAGTACGATGATTCCAATATTTCTTTCCAAGTTTTCAAGCTATTACGTGTATTCCATATTATTAGACATGAAAGAGTAGAGGAGAAGGAACAGAGCCCACTCACCAAGTTTGATTCCGTTAAGCACCCTGTCTTGCCGATACGACCGATCCCTTGAACCCGTGGTCCGACGCAAAACATGATCTACTCAATTGGTATGACCGTGCGAGCAGGTCATGCTCTCCAAATCATCCAACCGATCGGACTAAAAAAGACAACATTATCGCTCCAAATCTAGCTATCCCATTACTTCTCTGAATGAATACCTGATTCCATCGAACTCCACTTGTGATCCGCACATAAAACCAAATCGAATCAATACTTGCTCCCAAATCCAACAAATTGAAATATAACTAGCTATTGCCTCAATCAATCTGACTCGGCGTAATGTACCATGCGGTTGCGGGGCATTAAAATATGGGGGATCCATTGGTTAGCTGATACTTTAGCAATCCAATCCCCTACCCAATCACAGCCTCCCCTTAGAAGCACAATTTCCCTATGGGCAAGTGATCAGTCCAGTCAACACTATCGACTAACCAAACAACCTACATACAATATATTATGAAAATTATATCAGTATACTAACATAATTATATTAGTAGTCTATTTGCTAAGGATAAATCATATTTTTGAAAAAAAAAATTTAGGTACACTAGTCTATGTATGGAGCCTAGTACAGGTCCATGGCAATATCAAAGTTTTATCTAGGGGTTCTAGGGTACTTTTATATATAATTATCTTACTGAAAATTAAAATTCTAATTATGTTACATAAGTCAGTTAATCCCTTCTTAAATTTGTCGATTGCCCTACGGGTGATTTGTTTGTACGACACTCGATAATCTCATAGAAAACCAATAATAAGATATATGGGTCTAGTATCGCATACAGTTACTTGCAATATAAGTAAAGTGATGTAGCATAGAATCCTAAACCCTCTAGGATTCCTATTTTTTTTAGTCTTTATCTTTTTATGATAGAGTTGTTAAGAATCCTATTTCTTTTAGGACTCTTATTTTGACTTATATTTTCATTAGGATATATTTTATCCTTAATTTTTACAATGTTTGATTATAAGTAGAATTTATCATAAAATCCCTACAAATATGCATATTTTGTATACAGTTGGATAATATATTTTTAATTAATAAAATTTTTATTTGAGTTTTGAGATTGTTCTCTACTTTTCTTGGTCATGGACTCGACTGTTCCGTAGATTCGGATTAGATATTCAATCAACCTTCGTGCGGACATCTTACCAGGTCATCCGTCGAAGTTTTTGCGGTACCGCTTCGCTCTCACCAAGCAACGATGGTCCAGTTATCATCATCACCAATCAACTTGGCCATTTTCAGGCATGCATGTAGGTAAGCCCGTTCCGCTATCATGTTGTGTCAAGTGGTATCAGGGCAACAAAGATCCAAGATTCTAAAAACTTTAGGAATTTTTTTTCTCAAAACAACAATAGCAAAATTCACCACGCGCAAGAAGTTTGATACCCTGCCAAGCAATATTGAAATCTTGTCAAGTAAAGTTGATGCCATGTCAGATAACGTTGATATCTTATTAAACAAATTTGATGCATTGTTAGACAAATTTGACAGACTACTGGATTTTATTGGAGCCAAATATAATATTGTGATTGATTTTACGGGAATATCGTTCTCAGAGACAAGAGGCAGAAACACTCATCCTACTACCAACCATCCACAAAATGGGCTTGAGGATGCCGACAACAACTGACCCCTCGGAGAACCAGTTGTCGTTGTTGGCTATGAAGACAATGAGATTGAGAAGAATGTATCAAAGTAGGATACACCCATTATAGATGCTAAGCTGAAATCTTCAACCTTTCAAGAAGAGTTAAAGTTGCTTTCTAATCAAGAAAAGAGATTAATTGAAGAGAAGGACGAGCCAAGGGTTAGCGATCTCATGGATAAGTTTAGGTCATCTCTTTCGAAGGAAGTTAAAACTAAACATGACAAGCTTTGCAGTGATCCACCATATTCATTGTCTAATTTTGATCGCCCGTACATAGATTTTTGAGATGCTGCAAAAAGTCCTACATATATACATTTTTTCAGGCAGCTTCTAGGTCACCTCCTTATTTGCATATTATCTACATAAACACCTCATTAGAGACGAAAGCTCAAGGACATGAGGTTGTGCCAAAGAAAGATGGCTCATGGCATATATGCATCAATAGTAGGGCTGTCAACCGCATCACCATCAGCTATCATCAGATCCGAATCCGATGGCGATGAAGGTAAGACTATTTTTGAGACTCAAGAAGGACTCTATTATTAGCTCTTTATGCATTGCGGACTTTCAAATGCGCCAAGCACCTTCCCATGCCTCAAGAATCAAGGTTTGAATTCATTAACAAGAAAGTTCGTAGTCGTCTACTTCGACGATATCTTTATTTATAGCAAGTGCCAAGCTGATTATCAGAAGCACCTCAGGGACGTTCTCAATCTTTTTCAAATTATAAAATAATTATGTCAATCTCAGATGTAACTTTCTTACCAACCAACTCATTGTTGGGGTCCAGTATGGATTTGGTAAATTTTGGAGCCCAAATATGGTCAAAGATTTGATTTGATATAATTTAGAAATCTATATTTAATGTAAGATTTGATTTAATTTCAAATTTGTATCAAATATTTAATTTGACCATATTTGGATGTCCACAATTGGTGTTGGACTATTTTAGGTGAAATATGATTCTTATTTTAAGGTTTTCTATTTAGGAAATCCTATTATGACCTAAAATATGATTTTTTTATCCTATAAATATAGAAGGAGGAAGGAGGCACAAAGTATATTACAAGTTGGAGATTAATGGTGCTCGTCCACAGAAAATGTAAGAGAAAATCCTAGCTTTGCTCTTTGGACTTCGCCATCCAAGACAGAAGGAAGAAAGAGATCTGATCGAGGAGTCATCACCTTCACTCAGGAAGATTGCTAATATTTCTTTTCTTCTTAAGTATGGTGAGGGGGTTAAATCTATTAGAGTAAAGGGTTCAACATTAATTTTGTTAATCTTATAATTTCATCTGAGTTATAATGGTTAAGATTTTTCCAGGTGACGTAGTAACCACCATATACTTGTCTTTATCTGTGCTTGGTGTTCATTAGACAGTGGTTAATTATCTCAGGTGGGTTAGTGTAAAGTTTTTGCTGCAGGCACTCTCAAACACGGTATCGGAATGCTTGAAGGGTGTGGCCGATTTCCAATATCTGGTATCATAGCTACTGGTTTTGGTTCTGGCAACTATGTCTACAGAGCAAATGAACACTCGTATGATCACCCTCATATGAGAAAATTAAGGAATTTGGAAGCCAAAGATGGAGGATCTACTCTGGTGCAAGGACTTGCATGGTCCGTTGGAGGACGACAATGCTAAGCCATAGGACAAAGTTGCTAAAGACTGAAAATGACTTGATCGGAAGGCCGTTAGATTCATCCGCCAATGGTTGGACGACTCGGTGTGTACGCCCCCTCATTTTTTTATTTTAAATATATTTTTTTTTTGTTAATTTTAGATTTTATAAATTAGATTTTAAAAATATATATAATTCTTAGATTTTATAAATTATATAAATAATTGTTAATATTGAGTAATTAAAAATGTTTGACAAAAATTATAATTTTGGTATAAAATTTATTATTATAAAATATTATAAAAAAATTCCTAAAATTATTTGAGTCCCAATCTATTTTTGGATTACTTATTTCATATATATATATATATATATATATATATATATATATATATATATATATATATATATATACTTAGTTGTATTAAAGAAAGAAAAAAAAGAAAAAGAAAAAGAAAAGAAAATAATCCCTAACCTAGGCCCGAACCTCCCCCTCCCCGCGAGCGAACCCTCCCCTCTCCAGTTCTAACTCTCTATATATATAACTTATTGATAAAACCCTAGCCCTACACAGCCTCCCCTACCCCGACGGTCGTCCCCGACCACTGCCACCGCACTCCTCTGCCGGAGTCGGCTGTAGTCCGCTCGCACCCACCCGCGTGTGCAGACATACAGCAGTAGGCCAAACTCGTACCCCAGCCTCCGCGGTCGGATATCTCCCACATCCTTCGATTGTTTCGCATGCTTCTTCGTAAGTTTGTTTACAACATAACCAATTTTAACCTCCTTTAAGTAGAATGAATTATGGTGGTCTGGATTGACCGAAAAATTGACTCAAAGTCGAGAAAAAATTTGCGTTTTCGACATTCCCAAAACTGTTCTAACCACCCATGTTTTCATCTAATTTTCTTCCAAATCATTAACTGTTTTCAAAATCTAATTGAACAGTATTAAATACAATATAACCAAGATTTAGACCCTTTAATTATTTTCTTTTATTTTGTTTTATATTGCTATTAGTTCAACGTAGAAATTGACCAAAACTTGGTTTCAAAAACCCAAAATCTCCCGATACGGTGTGCGTCCCGCCAAACGAGTCAACTTTATCGTGTATAGATTACACCGAATGGTGCGTAACATAAACGCGGATGTGTGAGATCCCACAAAACTTGATTTGGACATGCGTGCACACCAGAATCAACGTGTATTTATCAAAAAAATACGGTATTGGCCTATTCCGACACCTTATCATAACTTCGTGCGTGCTTGTCGTTTCAAAACAAAACTTGTGCCATTGGATTTACCATATTATGCTTGTCATATGACCCAATTTTGATTCGATTCTAAGAATGTGGATAAAACACCATTTCGGGGGCCCTACGGTTCCACTTGACGGACGATTTCGTGATCGGCTCATCGAAATCCAGTTCTGGACATTCCGTTGGATTCGTATCATCGTTATGGACTAGTAGAAATTAAGTTTGACAAATTTGGAGAACTTTATCTTCGACACATTTTTTGGTGCGAAGTGGGCCACATGGGGACCCCGCTTTGACCCAAAACTGTCAATTTTGTCCCTATATCTAAATTGGACTTATGGGTAGTCAATTCTAGCTATTTCTTATGTTTTGGAAATATTGGTAATATCTTTTGCAGCATTTAAAGACATTCATGCAGATTCTATCTTTTTATAAGTAGTTAACGCATTGAGCTTGCCACCTGGACGTCGCCATATCCAGAATTCAGGCAAGTGTACCTTGCCATTATGTATCACAGTTCCTTGCCTTAATTATATTATTTAGTTATTAAAGTTATTTGATCTTGTTGATATGTGTGTTTATCCTATGGCCGTGAGATGTTGCTTAGCGTCCGAACAAGATTCGGATGTCGACGTCGTACGCGGAGTCGAGTAACGTCACTTAGAGAGTTGATACCACGATCCTATTTTAAGTGCTTGTATCTTTGCACGTCAGATCGTAGGATACTTGACACTATTTTATGTGACAGAATTCTTCTTGAGGTATTCATGGTGATTCTATGTAGGATTACAGGACTCATAATATGAGACTTGCATATTATATACATATATCATTATGACTCGTTGTACTAGCTAGAGGTCTTGATCTTGCGTGTTATGGACATGAGATATGAGATTACATTGGGTGGAAAGAGACACACCATACTACAGGCTGATTATATATATATATATATATATATATATATATATATATATATATATATATATATATATATACTATGTTACTGGAGGTGCCTTAGACTCTGTCCCAGATCTTTGGCACATTTACTGGCCCTATGAGATATTACTTACTGCTATGTGCTCCCTGACACAGAGCCTGTAGTAGTTTCAGCCTGAGTACGAGTGATGTTCTCATGTGCATATCACTTAGATGGTTATAGTAGTTTATCCTTGAGTATGTGGCATTATACTGTTTTACTTTGGCATGCTGTTTCTTGTACCTTGTTATGTCCCTCTGAGGACCTGGTCCATTGTCAGTTTTACAGCATAAACCGTTGTGGAGCCTACCTGGAGTTGCTGATTTGGGTTCTTTGCCATGTGGGCATTGGTACCAGGTAATTATATTATTTCTACCAGAGTTATGCTATTCATTTATATTATTGATTCATCTGCTGATATAACCTGGTTTTTATAGACTCATATTTCTTTCTCGAGTCTATTCGAGCTTGTGTGTTACTGGGCGGTCGACTTTAGCACATGTAGCTCATTATTATTGTATTATGTTCATTATGGATTGAGGCATAGATATTTATATTTACTGGATTATCTAGATAGTAACCATTATAATATAGCTTATACGTATTCGAGTCGGACCAGGGTCTGATTGAACGTGTAGCTGGCATGTTACGTATTTCTAGTCCTACATATTTTGGGACTAGGGCATTACATATTTTTGTGGTAGCCTATGCAGGTCCTGATTAAATCGTCTCGGTTACGATATAGTACCGAGAGAGCATGCGCTAGTATATGTTTGTTAGGATTTTAATCCACAATTGCTTAAAACTTCTTTTGATTTCTAATAACGCCTTTAAAACTCGAAAATTAATATTTGATGATACCTTTTCTTGAATCCCTACCATTGATTCTCATACTTTCTTATTTCGGAAGAACGAATACTCGTGCTTGACTTTTAGTTATATATTTGTTGTAGGATATAAGTAGGGTGGTAGAATAATTCATAGGAAGAGTTTTATAAGTTAGAAATTGGTAAGATAGATGACTAGGCAGACAACTAGAATGATGTGATATCTTAGAGTTATATAAGAATTAGCCTTAATAGAGAATTTTCCTTATCAATTGATATTAGGACTTACAATATTTACTTAAAATAGTTAGAGTTGGGTTACAAGCTTTACCATTCATAAAGATTGGCCAGGATAGATATAAAATTTCCATAATGACGGAGACCACTATGGGAATAATTTAAGAGAATACCCAGTTGAGCCTTAGAATTAGTCATATCTCCTTAAATAAAAATAGGACCAACTTTATAGAAGACTCTAGGAGATATGATTAGAGATCCTCATTGTGAATAGAATAGTTCAATAATACTTGTATCAAGGTTAGACCCAAGCTCATATAGAAATCTTATCATCTCATTGAGTTTGAAGAATTTTCACTCAAGGAGATAACCATGACATCATGCTTGTGTAATAGGGTAGTAGCCTAGCCGAAAGATTCTCGTAAGGAAGATAGGTTTTAGATAGCATAGACTAGATGAACAATAGTACAGAGAGAGAAATAATAGAATGGGATAAGTTATACGAAAATGGGTAGGCATTCCAATTGAAGATTAGACGAGTATTGAAGAGTGTCCTTAGAGAATAGTATGACATGAATGATAGACCTAAGTACATGCTTAATTTAGCCTTGACCTTTACCTACTAAGTTAGGAATATGCGAGGTAGACGAAGTTATAAGGATCATATATTATTTATCTATAGCCAGAAGTAGGTTGCCAATAGTATGAGAAATGTTATATAGGATATAACTTATATGAATATAGTATTGAGTTTAAGGATTAGTTGTATTACTCCCTTGACTGCATTCCTATCATTCCTATCAAATTCTTATCTTGTTTTGCATATATAACATATTGCTTTTGCAACAATAAGCCTTCTAATTATAATAATTGAGTAGATATTTCTTCCCTTCCTAGTCGTACCCTAGTAGCAAATTAATCTTTTGGTTAGTACCCTCTTTATGGTGTTAATATCTATCTCGTCGTTGGTATCAGTTCTATTCTATTTTTAAGTCCTTGATCTAGTCACTATGACTTGATTCTCCAGATACTTGTCTAATCGTACCTTATTCAACCCTGTGACCAAACTCCCTAGACTTATTATAAATTTATCTTGTCTTGGTCTGTAGATTCCCTCCTTTATGATTCCCTTAATTTGTCCCTTCGTCATCAATGCCATGCGATGATCGAAGTCTCTGTACCACCTTATCCTAGTTATACTCGACCAAGTCTTTTCTTATGTTTTGTGGAAAATATGAACTATATAGGAGCAATATTATTTTGGTAGAAATTTTTCTTATAGAGTTGTTGACTAATAACACTTAGATAGTATCTAGGTTCCCTTAGAAAATCTTTGATTATGGCTAGTAAACCCTAGAATTCTTGTAACCTTATTAGGAAATAGGCCCTTCCTGAAGTCTTGTTAGTAGGACCATGACTCTAGTTTTAATACTAACTAAATTTCTATAAGTTGGGTAGATGGTAACCTCCTGGTTTTAGTGTAGGGTTATTTTGGAATTTTACGGTAAATTTAAATTTATTTTGTATCGATTAGGATTAATTCCAAGCGGATGAAATTACCTCCTTAATTTTATATCCTTTGATACCCTTTGTCTTGGCTCGGATAATTGGAGAACAACACTATCATTTCCTTTTCAACAACTTCTACCCTTATGACCTAGACTAGCCACTCGTACCCATAATAAGACCATCACTCACAAACTTACATTTTCATGCTTCGTTTTAGTCGCATAACATCCGCGATGCAATTGTACAAACAAATGACACATGTATATTCGTTTTTGTTGCGGTCGATTTTAATGTGCAATACCGAGTCAATTCTTCCTATAACCTTGACATTCATGAGCCTAACTGGACCTACTTCACTCATGACCCAGCTGTTATCACCAAATGTACACTCTCATGCTCCTTACAGACCCCACAACATTTGTGGCATACCTCCTTCTAAGAACCTACGCTAAAGTATTTAATCCCGTTGTAATTAAATTACATTGTACATCAGCAATCTAATTACCCTAACCACTGATATACCAATATCCCACTCGAGCCAAACTATGCCATGATACTTGTGTTGCATTAAATTGAGCCTTCTTGCACTCTATACACAATATTAATCATATTGACGAATTATAATACCTTTGACACTTAATGTTGAATCGTTCATCGACATCCATGATATCTGACAAATGTATTCGTTGTACCATCTCATCCTAGTTGTAATTGACTATGACACTTCCTATTGTCTTGTGAACTCATAACCAAATTAGGAGCAACAAGAATTGGTAAACTTTCTCTATAAGGTTATGGGCTCAATAACACTAAAGTAGTACCAAGATTTCCTTTGGTAGTTGGTGACTACTGTCACCAAAGCCCCATCATCTCATAACTTTTCTTAAAGTTTGACTTCTATAACCCTTGTAAAGATGAGCGTGACCAATGCTTTGCTGCTAACTTATTCTCTATAAGTTGGGTAGCACATGGAACTAAGTGGATCCTTGCTCTTAGAACGTGACGTTAAATCAGAACCCTATTGGTAACTATGTCCCCTATCTTTTCAAGAATCGTTGTACGACCTGGCGTACTAAAAATTCTTTTTACCGTGTTGCGTCCCCATCTTTGGATCATGCCTTAACTTTGATAAAGAGAAATTAGAAATGACAAGTTGAATTATCCTTCTTCCGCGGTAAGTAGTCTTACCCTCTTCCACCAGGCTTTAAATTATTATTTTTTAAATTTTGAAGACACAATTTTTATAAGTTGGGTAGATTGTAAGCTCTCTCAAATTTTTTTTATTTTAAGTATATTATTTTTGGTTAATTTTTGTCATGCCCTGATATCCCGCAAGCTCGATCGTCCACGCTAAACGTAAATTACCACATTGCAGCGCTCCCACGGGACAATCGTTCTCATCGGGACGTGATGTCGTACGAGCCTAGAGTTAGCTCGTACAAGGGTATATTGTTAAACATCAAAGTTATCATCAAAATGACCAAGTTGCACCAAAAGTCAAGTATTGTGTACCAAGCACACATCAGAGTATACGCAGCGAAGCTCTCGATAGGGTCCAAATAAAAATGCCATAAAAAAGATTGCCACAAAGGCGATGTAACACTCTTGCTCTTTCTCTTGCCTATATAGGTACTTACCATTCCAAACATCATGCCCCATATATCCAGGCAGCCCCACTACACCTGTGTACCTGAAATAATATCCACAAATATGGGTCAGTACACAGTCATACTGGTGAGCAGGGTAACCTACTCGTCTAATCGATACTAAGTAGAATAGTGAATGCAAACAATTATATGGTGATATTTCTAATTGAATCCTAGATTCATTTAATGGCGGAGGTATGACATGTTAAGAAAAACTATAAAGTGGGTTAAGCATGCAAGCATTCAACTCAAGCAAATATAAAAGCCGATATATCCAACTCAAAAAAAACTAGCATGCAAACTGTCATACTCAAACCCAAGCAACGCGTGAACCTATCGAAACACAATCCAAGCTTCAATATCCATCCTCAATCCAAGCCTCAATATCCATCCTCAATCTAAGTCTTATTAATCCAATCATCGATATGCACACTCTTGCCGAGGCAAGGTGGCCGCCGATTACACGAAAAGCACAAACCAAAGCAAACCAACTCTTATCTATATAAAGTCACTGACCAAGCCATAAAGGACTGATCAACTGTAGTTCTACTCGATCCAGGGCTGAGTAGCTAGCCCGCTTGGTCGCATCGAACTGCCGGTACCGCACCTAAGGCACGTTACCATTTGTCTCCTCCATGGCTGAACTATCCTGGAACCCTGGAGCCTTTTCGTTTGAGAAAACCAAACCTTGTGCGCAACAGGTTGTCCATGACCAATGCAAACACCAAGTAGGAATGACGAAAGAATCGAGCATTCTCGCCCCACCAAACTATCTAGCCTCAACCCAATCAACTATCCATAACCATTCTCCAACTTATATCCCAAGGCACCATCTCATGTTATCTCCATAGGAACTATGCCACTTCTCAACACAATATTCCAATTGGTGCAATATCCCTCGCTCAGAAAACTCTGTGGCACAATGTCCCAACAGTGGCACACTGCCCTCACCAATGCAGTTGTCCGGTTTCGAACCATAACTGCACACTTTGCTTGACAAAGTGCCCAACAGTTACTCATGCATGGATGCACGCTCTCTCGCCCGCTCGAAATGCCTCAATTTTCTAACCAAGATGATCCACTCACGATCCAACTGCCTACTCAAGCTCCAACTGCCCAACGTAAAACCAACTCAAGCCACAAATCATATCCAACCAAATGACACACACTCTATGCACGCCACAGTGTATTGATTTTTAAGTTCTAGCCCAAGTTTTTAAGCCATTATGTGTGTTCCATATTATTAGAAATGAAGGAGTATAGGAGAAGGGACAGAGCCCACTCACCATGTCTGATTCCGTTAAGCACCCTGTCTTGCCGATACGGTCGATCACTTGAACCCATGGTACGATGCAAAGTACGATCTATTTAATTGATATGGCCGTACCAGCAGGCCGTGCTCTCCAAATTATCTGACAGATTGGACTAAGGAAGACAGTGTTATCGCTGCAATCCTGCTATTCCAGTACTGCTCTGAATGAACATCTGATTCCATCGAACTCCGCTAGCGATCTGCATATGAAACAAACTCAATCAATACTTGTTTCCAAATCCAATAAATCAAAATATAACAAGTTATTACCTCATTCGATCCGATTTAGCGTAATACACCATGCATTTGTGGGGCATTACATAATATACCACTTAGAATCAGGTTCGTCCTCGAACCAAACTAGTTTTCATTCCTTATCGCATGCCGCTTGCACAATTCATAACTCTGCTCCACCAACTCATATTCTTTTGATCCAGACTCAGCATCTAGCTCATGCTGAATATGCACACAAATTCTATATTTCTATATCCTCTTTGCAGCTAAATTCAAATTTTTTATATCGTTTAGTTTTGGATTGTACACATATTTAACGTGTCCCTAAAATGCATGCAATTCAGGCGATCTTAGCGATAACGAATTTGGATAAGTTATAAGGGTATCTTTATGTCTGAGACATTCATTCTCTTTACTCCCAATTGAGCCAATCCTGACGTTCATTCCATAACTCATTCGCCCAAGCACTATTCTCAAATACGATGATTTTCACTGACGATCTTCCCACCTAACTCAAATTAGTTTATGTTCCAACTCAATACATTCAACTATTTTTGAATCCACACTAGCATTGTCCAAGTTCAACTAACCAAACTCTAGCATGACTCCAATCGCATAATATTCTACAGGCACCATCTCCAAATATTATCTCATGAACTGAACGATCATCACAACCCAAATATTAAACTATGCTCTTAGATTAGCTTAGCCCAACACCTCTTCCTCAATCTCAATACCTCACTGGGTGAACATCTATATTAAGGTTCATGTGATCCATAAAGATTTTGCCGCCACGCCATAGGGATAATGTTGCCATGATTTTAACGTAGACATACTCTCCATAATTCCTAGGTCGCACATGAAATAGTTCTTCAAGTTGCTTCCACTGCCTCAAAGCATAGGATATCACCTTTGCTTTCTGTATGAGCACGCTTTCCAGACTAAGTTCTGATGCATCTTGTAGATCTGAGGCATATCTGTCCCTTCTAGTATTGTAAGAATTTGATCTGAACGAGCCGCTGCTTTAACTTCACAAGCTAGTTTCACAGTCGTCAATTCATATGAATGTTATTCCCTTCTGGGACACGATGAGTTAGAGGTGATGCCATCTTCAAAAATTTGTGACCTCGAATCTCATCAATTGACTTATGCCATTTCCTCCATCGCTTCGATCTTCCGGCTACAACTTCAGCTGAAGGCTATCCCAAGGATCTCTCAAATCCAATACTCAGCCACTTAGGCCAATATCCAATATACACCACTCACATCCTCCCTCGACGCATTCCCAAATACGTCACCACGAGGGTCGTTCTATGGGTCTATAATATTCATCTCTGATTTGGCGATCAAGTCGCTAGGGTCAGCTGTGCCGAAGCTACGCTCGATAATTGTAAGTCATCACGATGGACAGTTACTATGAACCATGATATATCTCCTCTATAAATCCGAGCCATAATCCAACCATTCTATCTGAATGAACTTTTGACTTCGAGAACTTTATGCACTACCTCTGACGAATCTGTCAACCAAACGCCGCTTAACCACCAAGAGTCTTACTATATATCCAAGCCATAAATTGAGAACTACGCTCGTTGAAATCGGCTTCCATCAATCCATCGTTCTGCCCTGAATCCATCAAAACTTCTGAACTGCCATGTTCGACTTCTCGTACTACCACTTGCAATAATTCCCGAAACTATAGACATGTTTCGATTCTTATCCGTTTGCCACATTTCACAGTGTACGTCCAACCTGCTCGAGTAGTACTGTAATTTGCTCTAATATTGCTCTCTCGTTTAGCTATCTTCAAAAGTCCATCCACCATAATCCTTGCTCTCGTTCCAGTCCTTAGCCCGTCTTGATTTCTCTATGTTTTTGATTAGTCCACACACTCTCAATGACTCGTACATCAATTCTAATATAAATCTTAAAACATAATGTTTGATGATAAATGAAAGAAATTAAAACTAAGCTTATATGAAACCCTTTCTTTGTTTACAAACAAGAAAAAGAAGTATAATTAATCCTATACGAGGATATTAAGTACAAAAATTTAATTCTAGAGAAATATTGCTATAGAAGTCTGATCTGCGGTCGATCACATTGTCCCTTGGACCACACGATGACGATAAAGTGCTATAGAAGAAGGAGGAGAAGCTTCAAAGATTGCAGGAGGAATTGAACTCTCGTTGCCCAAGGTGTCAATCAACACTCTCTGTATGTGCTCTCTTGACCTTGACCTCTCTTTTTTTGACCTTTGACCCATGTGGCCGGAGGTCTTTATTTATAGAGTTCGGTCGCAGTAACTGACCAGTCGGCGTAGAAATCGAACAGGGGAGAGAGCTGCACCTTTTACGCGACGGTTATAATAACTGCTATCCACGTCTAAATGATCTCCTGAATCCGCGTGTGACGCGAGTCCCATTATGAGGTAACGCATATAATCGCTCATCGAAGATCACGGCATACAAGCCACGTAGGTAACTGTCCCTCGCATAGAGAAGGTTGGCATAAAAGCCAAATAACTGTCTCGTTGGCGTAAAAGCCAAATAGTTATCTTGTTGGCGTAAAAGCCAAATAGCTGTCTTATTGGCGTAAAAGCCAAGTAGCTGTCTTGATGGCGTAAAAGCCAAGTAGCTATCTTGATGGTGTAAAAGCCAAATTATGTGTAAAGCTTGATGCTGCGTAGATCGGTAACCAGCGTAAACTAGCCAATCATCCTTCTTGACTGAGGTCTTGAGCGTATTCTGGGCCAAATAGCCTTATCATGTACTTTTGCAAATATAGCCTGAGTTGGCGTATTTCGAGGATATAGCATACGGTGTACTCCTATAGTTGAAA
The DNA here is from genome assembly GCA_036927795.1 of Iris macrosiphon. Taxonomy (NCBI): domain Eukaryota; kingdom Viridiplantae; phylum Streptophyta; class Magnoliopsida; order Asparagales; family Iridaceae; genus Iris; species Iris macrosiphon. The sequence goes on along the minus strand of JAYESA010000017.1, from coordinate 13,901,201 downwards.
ATAGCCTGGTTGGCGTATTTTGAGGAGATAGCCTACGGCGTACTCCTATAGCTGAAAATAGCCTAGTTGGCGTATTTCGAGGAGATAGCATACGTCATACTCCTATAGCTGAAAATAGCTTGGTTGGCGTAATATGCAGGGATAGTGATGTGAGTGTATTAGCCCTAATTTTAGCTCTCCCAGTCATTAAAAGTAGAACCAAATCTCGTGCATTAAATGCAGAGATCTGCCCCCATCTCACGCATTAACTGCAGAGACGTGCCTCGAGTTCTGTACGAAGAACAGCTTTTGACGTGGCATCTGATTTCGTCTCATCTTGAGCGTAAAAGCTCATCTCTGCCTGTGTAGAATAGGCAGCGTATTCCTTGAACACGTAAAAATGACATATATCAAGGAATATATTACTAAATGATAGTCTGGGTCTCTGTGCAAAATCATTATTACAGTCATCCTCTTGATCGTCGTGCAGTACTCTTTGTCAGGAGTCAGGTTCACTACTTCATCTGACAGGTTCATTCGAGGAATACGAAGAGCTCCTTGTACAACTTTACGCTGCATTAAAAGCAGACAGATTTTACATCGAAGTGGCGATGTAGCAACATTTTTACGCCGAAGCAGTCTGGAAGTACTGCTTTACGCGGATGGTTCTGGAGCTCTGTTTTACGCTGAATAGCGTTAGAGTTCTGTTGTATGCCAATGACTCTGAAGTCATATTTTATGCCACACAGTGCTGTAGCTTTGTTTTACGCGGGCTTCATACATGTTGGGGATTTTACGCGTATAATTCCCCAACATATTTTTCATGCTTCTACAAGACCCCCTTCAAAGTTTTCAAATTTCTCGTAATTTGAAATACTTTGAATGAAGCATGAAACGGTCAAATTTGACTCGTTCTGCGAGACTGATTTCTCGGCAAATTTTTAGGAATTTGTTGGGATTTGGTATGTTCTCTTCTGCCTATATACAGGCAAGTGAGTGAACCTGTTTTTCTATACTTTCTTTACCAAAAATAGATGGTTGTCGAGATTCGTCGGGTTGACCTGAGGAAGAAGAAGATCATGTTCTTCCAGCATGTAAGTAGCCGTAAAAAGAGACATCTTCGAGCAAATGTCCTCTGTAACGATGGATCATGGAAGGATATTATAGCTTCCTTTGCTCGGGATAATCAGCAATGGCAATTCGTCCAGGAGAGAGGAAGGGTCACCTTAGACCACACAGCTTGCTAGCTATATTTTCTCCCATTATGGCGCTGGGCGAAGGTAGGCAGTTTGGCCCTATCTTCCAGTATTGTGTTGGGTCTGAATCCCTAACACAATCCTAGGACGTGTCTGCCATGGCGTATAGAGGGTGCACTTGAGTAATTGATTCATACCCAATTCTGTATTCTCCCGTCATTCACCATTTTCTTGTTCATCGACCGTGAAAGTCGATGAATTTTCATAGAAGAAGAAAAAGATCTACACCAATATGAGAACCTGGCACAACAGATTCTTGGCGTGATCTTAAATAAAAATGAGAAACCCTTTGTAGAAAAAGGATTTCTATCATATGTAATCATGAAGATAAAAAACCCTTTATAAACTGGATTTCTATTATATGTAATCATGATTAATAGACTTGTCTTCTTTTACGCATAGCTGATTTGCCATATTTACTGTGAGGAAGTCTGATAATATGCAGCTTCGGCACGTCTGAGTAGTTTTACGCTGACTCTGATAACCGATTATTCGATTACGTACCGACTTTTATGCGTAATGAAAGATGCGTAAAAAGCTCCTTAGCATTAAATTGTTTTTTTGAAGATCCAACTGTCATGCTATTTTTGGACGGAAAGTCGCGTAGAATTCTGAATTGTCACTTCTCTGATATGAAGATTTTATGTTCAGACCATCATCTTCAAGAATGATTTTCCTGAAAATCTCTTGAAAATAGGGCAAAAAATGTCTGTCGAACAGGCCATGCTTGAACTTTAGATGAAAAAGATTCTGACTAGACTTCGGATGAACTTCCAATGGCCTAAGAAAAAGAGTCATCTTCAATGTTGACCTCTGTGAGTTTCAGGCACTTGGAATATTTTATAGCCAAAAAGGAGCATTTTCTACGTAAACCCTTATAATTGGCCATATGTAGCTTTCGAGCGTAGAATCGTAGATTCGTAGCCTCTGAGCGTAAAAAGCTTCTAAGCGTAAAATCGTAGATTTGTAGCCTCTGAGCATAAAACCGTAGGTTTGTAGCCTCTGAGCGTAAAAGCTCCTGAATAAAAGCTTCTGAGAGTAAAACCATAGATTTGTAGCCTCTGAGCGTAAAACTATAGATTTATAGTCTCTGAGCGTATAGCCTCTGAGCGTAAAAGCTTCTGAGCGTAAAATCATAGATTTGCTCTGCGCATAAAATCTGGATCCACTGACTGTCCGTCTTCTTTTTTTAAATGATAGACTGACATGGTCCCAAATCATAACCGAATATTAAATATCGGATTTGGTTAGGGATTCGAAGAGTTATCCGAACTCTATAAATAGCCCGAGGTCTTGAGAGAGAAACCCTTCATCTGTCTTCGTAAAACCCCTGCTTTCCAAAAAACCCTTCTTCTTCGTCTCTTTCCTGAGAACTCAGATTCGCCATGGCACCTAAACATGCTTCCACTACTAAGGTAAAGAAGGTCGCTTCCTCATCTCGCTCTACTGCTCAATCACGAGCAACCCCTACTAGGCTGAGCGAGCCCCGATCTGAACGCAGTGCTCCACCGTCGAGCTGTGCTCCGGACATTGCAGGTAGAGATTTTGAGAAGAAATAGAGAACCCTCCGCACACATTATACGTGTATGCGAAACAATATGCCCATATTTCTAATGTGTCAGTGTAAAAACTCCATCTTTTCGCAGTCTGGCGTAAAAACTTAGACTGTAGAAATTTGGCGTATACTACAAACTTTGAGTTTTACGTACTGGATGTAAATTCTGGCATAAAAACTCAAATTTTGGCAGTCTAGCGTAAAAACTCAGACTGTTAGATTTTGGCGTATACTGCCAACCTTTAATTTTATGCCTCGGACATAGGTTCCAGCATAAGACTCAAGTTTTTGCAGTCTTGACGTAAAAGCTCAGACTGATAATCTTTGGCGTAAACTGCAAGAGTGTAGTGTCTAGCATAAAAACTGACTTATTTTCTTATATTTTGTAGTGGACTTGCAGATCCCTCCTTTGGCTGAAGTGATGGGCTCTGCTGCCGGGATGCTGAACTCAAACTATCTGGAGGACTTATCCCATGTGACATTCCCCATCTCTGGAGCCAATTATCCTGAAGAAAGGGGAACTCTGATCTTGTCCCAGGGAGAACGTATGCTGCTGAGTATGATCAGTGGGGAGCCCCTGACATATATAGATGGGACAGAGTATAAGAAACTAGGTTTCTTATTCGGGGATGTTATCGACAAACAATCCCAGACTAAGCCTAAGAATGAGGATTGGGTGTTTATTGCTGAGGAAAACGTCATGTATCTGCCCAGGATGCCCAGAGATTACCCTATCTCGGCCTTCTTTCATGCCACACATCCTAGAAAGATGATGTGGACTCTGACTCCAGATCTTCACGGCCGACCGAGGAAGATTTTATATAACAAAGGATTGAACCGAGGGGCCTATATGAGCAGTCCTTCAGGCCTAGTTATGCCCTTTAGGGGACTACTGTTGGGTAGCATCCCGAGTGAGGACACTTTATTGATCCAGCCAGTTCAAATATCGACCTTCTGCAATGACTTCATGGGGGCAGGGAGGAGTGTACCCTAAGGTTAACCCTCAGACCAGTGGATGGCTTAGCCCCGAGAATCTTCGATGGGCCAGTTTAACTGCCTGGGCCCTGAAGCACTTTCAGACGGAGCTGGAAAACATTGGTTTGTTTGCGGCTGTGAGTGCCACAAGTGTTGGGATGCCTATCAACCCTAACTTATTCTTAGCCTTGAAGGAGCGATACAACTCGCTTACCGGGACTTTTTCCACTCTGCTAGGTGAGTTGGGCTTGGCCCTTCATAAGATGGCAGAGATTTTAAAGCTCCCAATAGGGGATACTCCTTATGAAGAGTACGTTCCCACAAATAGGGAGCTGAAGGATACAAACCCTCGGGCAGTGGCAGTATACCAGGAGCTGATGAGCCACTATCTTGCCTGCACCACCTTCTACAAGGAGCCTTCTGATTTGGCTCATATCAACAAGTGGGCCTCCTACCTCTTCTTCCATCAGGCCAGAAATGCTAAGACGAACAAGGTTGTAGATAGCAGAGATAAGCCCTTGAACCTCCTGAGTATGCTCAATGCCAACACGGTCGATGATCTCATCGAAGATGCAGGGGCTCCGAATTATGTTCTCGATGAGGAGATCGGGGGTTATCCTGCAGGCACTAAAGCCTTCAGTTATATGAGACATTGTTGCAAGCCTCTGTCAAGGAAAGCTCAACTGGCTGGCTTCCTCTCTGTCTGGCTACGCCGATAGGTAGTGCCTGGCATCACGTCTGCGGATCGCATTCATCGCAACACCTTATGGTCCGCAGTACGTTTGGTGTTCGGAGCAAGACTGGGCCTGCTTTCTGCCATGGTATGTAGAATACAAGCTGGCCTGAGGGCCCTTACTGATGGGCTGCTAGCTGATGATACGCAGCGTGAAGGATTCCCAGAGTGGAATTATTATTCCTATACCTAATGGGATGGTTAATCCTTCACAATACCAGGGTGATGTCTCTTGGCTCTGCCAGCAGTTCGGGAAATAACTTCTTGTTGAACTACAAGAATTCCCTTTAGAATATGGCGACCGTCTTTGATTGCCGACGAGCATTAAATTTATCCATGGCTGGAAGCTCTTCTGCACCGTCCCCCCCATACATATCGATCAACAGGGGACGAAACTTAAGGATGCAGGTCAAGGGAGGACCATTCTTTCTTCTGAAGCCTTTTACTGGTTGGTCTGCATTAGACCTTCCTATTTGCTATACAGAAGTGATAACCACTGCTACTTGGAGCCTTATCTGCCTAGTCGATTCGCCAGGCAATTTGGATACGACCAGTTGCATGTGGGGAATTCCATCACCAGCTTTAAGTCCAAAGGTGGACTTATTGATGACGCCAGAGGATGGCGGTACTTCATCATGGGTTGTACTGGTATAACTTTTGCTGTGCCCGCGACTTCTGTCTCTACGGAGTTGCACATTCTTTACTCGAATGCGTAATTCTATGCGTCCATCAATACCTTCCATCATGATTTTGATGTGTATAGAAGTTTTAGGATGCCCTCCCATAAGTCCACTGCAAAAGAGGAGATACCGTCTGTTTCCTCGGATGAAGGTGAAGAAACCACCAGGGCAGACGAGTTCTTGTTGATAATACCGAGAGGCATAATAGCTCCGCCAGCAGAGCCTCTCGTTATCCCCAATAAACGGAGGCTTCCACTCTGAAAGAGCCTTCCCCTGCAAGAAGAAGACTGCCAGAGGTCCTAAAAGGGCTTCCACCAAGGGGGCTTCTAGGAGTGAGCCTGTCGTTTTCCCTGTTGGAGATGATTCTTTGATCAGAGGTCCTTCGCCTTTTAGAGAAGGAACCTCCACAGTTTTGGCTGGCAGTGCCAGAGATTCTTTGCTCGAGACTGCTGCTACTACTGCTACTGGTAGTGCTTCGAGATCGCCTTTGAGGCCGAGCATATTAAGAATACCTTTATCCAGACAAATAATGGGAATAACCCCTCCTTCGTCTGTAAGTATTTTTAGCGAGATTCTACCCGATGAACCTCGAGTGGATCTTAGTGATGACTGGGATGACTATCCTCCAATGTCAGTTGGTGCACCCTCTTCTCCAGGTATGACAGCTTGCTTAGCATTATTAAGAAATTATTTAGCTGTGCAGGCTGCGGACGCAACATACATACCATCGGCCATGGGTAAATGTTGTCTTTACGCTTCTTTTAGAAAAATTAACATCGAATAGATATTAACTTTCTCTTGTCTTCTTTTTGGGCGAAGACATCTCTGGGGAGGGCGGAGTTGATGCAACCTCTGACTTTGTTGCGGATCCGGCTGATGAAACGGCGGTATTCGACATCGAAGAAGCATGCTTTGAAGCTGCCAATCTTTCATCCGCCACATTCTCGGGTGTCATCCCGTCAGTAGCAGTCCAAATAACATTGGGGGAGGATGAGCCCATCATCACGACTGTGCCTCCTTCGTTGAGTATGCCACCAACTTCAACCATTGCTAGTGTTCTTTCTTTTGTCACGTCATTCATTGAAGCAACGACTGTGGCAACATCCTCCGCGGTCATTCCTGAAAGGAAATTTCCTGGTATCGCAGCCACTCCCAGCTTGCATCCAATTTTTGATATGCTAGTTGAATAATATACCAGCCTATTCTACCGCACTTTGAAGGAGCTAATATCCATGGTGCTAGAGAAGAACCTAGGTTTTGATACTCTGCTGACGTCCTCCCAGCTTACGATAGCGCCGATTAGAAATTTCAACGACGCTGAAAGAGCTAATGCACAGGAGAAAAGAGTTAATGGTTTAGAATAACACATTAACGAATATTTGCAACTATCTCGAGGCAGCGTCGACGATATTATTCAAGCTGAGTATGACTCCTTGACTGCGAAGCTTGCTGAGCAGATAAAATCTCTGAACAAATCTATCCAGGCACAGCAGCAAGAGATGGATGAAGAGCAGGATGTCTTGGCGGAGGTTATCCCTCAGCTAGCTAAGTGCGACGTCGAATGTGAGGGAAATGAAGAGAGGGTTCGCAAATTGGAAGCTAAACTCGCTCAGGCAAGGGAGTGGGCTCTCAAGACGTCGGCAGCTCGAGATGTGCTGAAGGGCCGAATAGATACAGCTCAGCAGAACTTGGCACATGCGGGTGTCATCCGTGCCAATTTTGTAAATGCTCGGTCAGTACTATCTCGCTTGAGCGATGACAAGGCACGACTGGAACGGGCTCACGCTAACATCTTGAACTCCAGGAATGAGAGAATGGCTGCTTTGGCGCAACAAATTCGCGATTTGACTGCTCCTCCCCAATGATATACTTTTTGCTTCTTTTGTAATTTACTTTTCCCGGAGATAATAAAGAGGCTTTATTTGACTTTATGGACCCATCATTTTTTGGAATATAAATGATAGGCTAGGGTAAAAGTAATATCAGAGGTAATATGGACGTGATATACTTTCGGTAAGTTTCAGCTGGATACATCTATTCAGAGGTTATATGGACATGATAGAATATGATCCAACTAAATTTATATACAAAACACTATCAGAGGTAATATGGACGTGATAGGTTTTGAAGTTCTAAATTAGTTAAACATATCTATTCAAAGGTCATAAGAACATGATAGAATATGATCCAACCAGTCTTTGTACGTAGTATCGTCAGAATGAGATCTTCACCATACTCCGTTTAAGCAAGGGAGATTAAGCATAGTACTTCTTCAGGAACTTGCCGTTGATAGGAGCCATTATCAGATCTCTATTAGGCTTGGCTAATCTGTAAGCGCCGTTTGAAAACGTCGTTTCAACCACATAAGGGCCCTCATATTTGGGCTAGAATTTACCCTTTTGTGCGTGATGATCATTGGCCTCTTTACAGCTAAAACTTGTCACGCCCCAGTCCCAAAATATCGAGGGACTAGACACGTGGCAATGGCCAGCAGCACACACCGATGGACAAACCCAATTTAATGGATCCATCGGGGCATACTTAAGCTGTATTACAACAATAATCAGGGTCTACTAATCTCATCCACATAATAAATATATCAAATATCAACAAAAGAAAAAACATCATCATCAAGTCACAAGTACATAAATCGGAAAACAACCCGATAATCAAGTCTGTTACAATTGTTCAAGATCCAGAATTAAAGATATCAACAACAATACTGAGTATGGACAAAGTATATACTCAGAAGATACCGTAGATGTCACTCGACTACTGGATCTGGTACTGCTCCAGTGTCTGCTCCTGTTCCTGCTTCTGCTCCTGCTAATACTCTTATTCCGTGTACCTCGGGGTCGATCTCGTCTGCTAGTCCTGGGAACATAATCTGGATCCAGGTCCTCAGGGGACATAGCAAGGTACAGAAAATATAAGCCAAAGATAATGCAGTGCAGCAAATAAATAAAACAATTGGGCAAATATATAACCATCTAAGTGATATGCAATATGAGAGCAGCACTAGAACTCAAGCTAAAACTACTACAAGCTCTGTGTCGGGGAGCCGGTAGCAGTGATATCATGTGGTTGTCTAGCTCAAAGGGAGACTACGACGCCGGCATAATATATAATCAACCTGTAGTTTGTGTGACTCTCCCCACCCAATGTAATTATGCATCTCATGTCCACGACGTCTCATATCCATGCCATACAGGATCATAACTAATGCATCCAGTCATATAATATCTAAGCAAAGGAATAAGTCATGAAAACTGTATCCTATACAGAATCACCATGAATATCTCAGGACGATTCTGTATCATGAATAGTATCAGGTGTCCTGGGTAAAACGTACTTGATAATGCAAGTACGAGAATGCAAAGGGTCACGATATCCATGTCTAGATAATGTTACACAACTTCGTGTACGGGGTTGGCACCCGACTATTAATCGGACGCTAAGTAAGTCACTCGGTCCTAGGTTTAAGCATGTACAACAAATATATATATCAAGGAAATAAGTAGCAAAAACTGCAGAGATTGGCAAGGTACACTTGAGGAAGAAGAAGATCATGTTCTTTCAGCTTGTAAAGAGCCGTAAAAAGAGGCATCTTTGAGCAAATATCCTCTGCAACGATGGATCATGGAAGGATATCATAGCTTCCTTTGCTCGGGATAATCAGCAATTTTATATGGCGATTCATCCAGGAGAGAGGAAGGGTCACGTTAGACTATACAGCTTGCTAGCTGTATTTTCTCCCATTATGACGCTGGGCGAAGGTAGGCAGTTTAGCCCTGTCTTCCAGTATTGTGTTGGGTCTGAATCCTTAACACAAATCTAGGGCATGCCTGCCATGGCGTATGGAGGGTGGGCTTGAGTAATTGATTCATGCCCAATTCTGTATCCTCCCGCCATTCACCATTTTTTTGTTCATCGGTCGTGGAAGCCGATGAAGTACCATAGAAGAAGAAAAAGATCTACACCAATATGAGAACTTGGCACAACAGATTCTTGGCGTTATCTTAAATGAAAATGAGAAACCCTTTGTAGAAAAAGCATTTCCATCATATGTAATTATGAAGATGAAAAACCCTTTGTAAACTGGATTTCTATCATATGTAATCATGATTAATAGACTTGTCTTCTTTTACGCATAGCTGATTTGCCATATTTGTTGTGAGGAAGTCTGATAATGTGCAGCTTCGGCATGTCTGAGTAATTTTATGCTGACTCTGATAACCGATTATCCGATCATGTCCCGACTTTTACGCGTAATGGAAGATGCGTAAAAAGCTCCTTAGCATTAAGTTTTTTTTTTTGAAGATCCAACTGTCATGCTATTTTTGGACGGGGAGTCGCGTAGAATTCTGAACTGTCACTTATCTGATATGAAGAGTTTCTGTTCAGACCATCGTCTTCAAGAATGGTTTCCCCAAAAATCCCTTGAAAATATGGCGAGAAATATATGTCAAACAGGTCATAATTGAACTTTAGATGAAAAAGATTCTGACCAGACTTCGGATGAACTTCTAATGGCCTAAGAAGAAGAGTCATCTTCAATGTTGACCTCTGTGAGTTTCAGGCACTTAGAATGTTTTGTAGCCAAAAAGGAGCATTTTTTGCGTAAACCCTTGTAATTGGCCATCTGTAGCTTCCAAGCGTAGAATCATGGATTCGTAGCCTCTGAGCGTAAAAAGCTTCTGAGCATAAAATCATAGATTTGTAGCCTCTGAGCGTTAAACTGTAGGTTTGTAGACTCTGAGCGTAAAAGCTCCTGAGCATTAAAACTTCTGAGCATAAAACCATAGATTTGTAGCCTCTGAGCGTAAAACCGTAGATTTGTAGCCTCTGAACGTAAAAGCTTCTGAGCGTAAAATCATAGATTTGCTCTGCGCATAAAATCTGGATCCACTGACTGTCCATCTTCTTTTTTTAAATGATAGGCTGACGTGGTCCCAAATCATAACCGAATATTAAATATCGGATTTGGTTAGGGATTCGAAGAGTTATCCGAACTCTATAAATAGCCCAAGGTCTTGAGAGAGAAACCCTTCATCAGTCTTCGCAAAACCCTTGCTTTCCAAAAAACCTTTCTTCTTCGTCTATTTCCTGAGAACTCAGATTCGCCATGGCACCTAAACAGGCTTCCACTACTAAGGGAAAGAAGGTCGCTTCCTCATCTCGCTCCACTGCTCAATCACGAGCAACCCCCATTAGGCTGAGCGAGTCCCGATCTGAACGCAGTGCTCCACCGTCGAGCTGTTCTCCGGATATTACAGGTAGAGATTTTGAGAAGAAACAGAGAACCCTCCGCACACGTTATACGTGTATGCGAAACAATACGCCCATATTTTTAATGTGTCAGCGTAAAAACTCCATCTTTTTGCAGTCTGGCATAAAAACTTAGACTGTCAAAATTTGGCGTATACTATAAACTTTGATTTTTACCTGGCGTAAAAACTCAAATTTTGGCAGTCTGGCATAAAAATTGAAACTAGGCTTATACGAAAAAAATTGAAACTAGGCTTATATGAAACCATTTCTTTGTTTACAAACAAGAAAAAGAAGTACAATTAATCCTATACGAGGATATTAAGTACAAAAATTTAATTCTGGAGAAATATTGCTATAGGAGCCTGATCTGCGGTCGATCACTTTGTCCCTTGGACCACACAATGATGAAGAAGTGTTGTAGAAGGAGGAGAAGCTTCAAAGATTGTAGGAGGAATTGAACTCTCGTTGCCCAAGTTGTCAATCAACACTCTCTGTATGTGCTCTCATGACCTTGACCTCTCTTTTTTTGACCTTTGACCCCTGTGGCCGGAGGTCTCTATTTATAGAGTTCAGTCACAGTAACTGACCAGTAGGCGTAGAAACCGAACAACGGAGAGAGCTGCACCTTTTATACGGTGGTTATAATAACTGCTACCCACGTCTGAATGATCTCCTGAATCCGCGTGTGACGCGTGTCCCATTATGAGGTAACGTGTATAATCGCTCATCGAAGATCACGGCATGCAAGCCACGTAGGTAACTGCCCCTCGCGTAGAGAAGGTTGGCATAAAAGCCAAATAACTGTCTCGTTGGCGTAAAAGCCAAATAGTTATCTTGTTGGCGTAAAAGCCAAATAGCTGCTTGTTGGCATAAAATCCAAGTAGCTGTCTTGATGGCATAAAAACCAAGTAGCTGTCTTGATAGCGTAAAAGCCAGGTAGCTGTCTTGATGGCGTAAAAGTCAAGTAGCTGTCTTGTTGGCGTAAAAGCCAAGTAGCTGTCTTGATGGCGTAAAAGCTAAATTCTGCGTAAAGCTTAATACTGCGTAGATAGGTAACCAGCATAAACTAGCTAATCATCCTTCTTGACTGAGGTCTTGAGCGTATTCTGGGCCAAATAGCTTTATCACGTACCTTTGCAAATATAGCCTGAGTTGGCGTATTTCGAGGAGATAGCATACGGCGTACTCCTATAGTTAAAAATAGCCTGGTTGGCGTATTTCGAGAAGATAGCCTACGGCGTACTCCGATAGCTGAAAATAGCCTGGTTGGCGTATTTCAAGGAGATAGCATACGGCGTACTCCTATAGCTGAAAATAGCCTGGTTGACGTAATATGCAGGGATGGTGATGTGAGCGTATTAGCCCTAATATTAGCTCTCCCAGTCATTAAAAGTAGAACCAAATCTCTTGCATTAAATAAAGAGATCTGCCCCCATCTCGCGTATTAACTGCAGAGATGTGCCTCGAGTTCTGTACGAAGAACAACTTTTGATGTGGCATCTGATTTCTTCTCATCTTGAGCGTAAAAGCTCATCTCTGCCTGTATAGAATAGGCAGCGTATTCCTTGAATGCGTAAAAATGACTTATATCAAGGATTATATCACTAAACGATAGTCTGGGTCTCTGTGCAGAATCATCATTACAGCCGTCCTCTCGATCGTCGTACAGTACTCTTTGTCAGGAGTCAGGTTCACTGCTTCGTCTGACAGGTTCATTCGAGGAATACGAAGAGTTCCTTATACAACTTTATGCTGCATTAAAAACAGACAGGTTTTATGCCGGAGTGGCAATGTAGCAACCTTTTTATGCCGAAGTAGTCTGGAAGTACTGCTTTATGCGGACGGTTCTAGAGCTTTGTTTTACGCTGAATAGCGTTGGAGTTCTGTTGTACGCCAATGGCTCTGAAGTCATGTTTTATGCCACACAGTGCTGGAGCTCTGTTTTACGCGGGGTTCATGCATGTTGGAGGTTTTACGCGTATAACTCCCCAGCGTATTTTTCATGCTTCTATACATAACACCATCACTCGTTGTCTCAAATTCATCTCAGTATTGAAAGTGTTAACTTCTAATATGACTTAACATCAAATAAACTTGTCTCATGTTCATTCACGTCATTCAAAAAATTCGTCTACCATTGTTGTACCATTTTGCCAAATTTTACTTCCGCTAAACCTAGAGCCAAACTTCTGGAGCGCCAATATCCAAAATCTTTCAAGTCCATACTAATCCATCGTATTGCCCCACTAAACCAGATCGTATTTTATTACTCAACCAACAGCTCCAATGTGTTGCCAAAATTTGTACTCCGTGCTCGCTACCCTTTGATTCACCCATCGCTCGCTCAAGCGTATCCCAGCTGTTTGTTCCTCATGCTCAACTCTCTCTTTGCATCCATGAATGCTCTATCGAACTTCCAAATTGTTCAAGCAAACTCTGATATTCAACTTTCCATCTGATCAATCTCCACTTGTTTCTATTACTTGGTCTGCATCAATCTTTCAAATTCCAAACACTCTTTCCATCGCTTGTTTCGTTCTTGTCCATCACTCAAGTCCAACAATACTTCCATTTGTACAAGTCTGTTCTTGATCACTCAAGTCTAATATATCAAAGAATACCTGAGTCAAATTCTATTACACCATACACCACATGGAAATAGAGTCGCTCTCGCGATTACTCTGCGTTGATGAATATCTATTCCAATCCGACTATTCTAGGGTGATCATGTCAATCGCAACTCAATATTCGCTTGTTTCATGTTCTATTTTCTAACTTATCTGATGTGCACCAACCAACTTATTTTTCTGTTACCCGTGTCCATTGCGACAATTTCGTTGATATCTATGTTTGATGACTAAACAAATAAGGTTTGTACAAAACCTTTTGCTTACAAATAAGAAAAGAGTATAATTAATCCTATACGAGGATGTTAAGTACAATAAAATAATTTTGGGGAAGTATTGCTATAGAAGTCTGATCTGCGGTCGATCACTTTATTCCTTGGACCACACGATGATGAAGAAGTATTGTAGAAAAAGCTTTAAACTTTCTCTGAACTGAAGGCAAAAGCCAGTCAAAAAAAAGTTGCAAGTATGATCGAATTCTTATTGCCAAAGTTGTCAGCCAAAAACCTTTCTCCCATATGCTGGGGATAAACAAAGCTTTAAAGTAGTTAAACATATCTATTTAGAGGTAATATGAACATGATAGAATATGATTCAACTACTCTCCCCCCCTCCTCCTGTGACCAGGGGTCTCTATTTATAGAGATCAATCAAATAACTGCCTTGTTGGCGTAAAAGCCAAATAACTGTCTTGTTGGCGTAAAAGGCGAAACTGTGAAGAAGATTGCATCTTTTACACTGTGGTTATGACAACTGCTACCTACGTTTCAATAATCTTCTGAATCTGCATATGACACGTGTTCCTTTTATAAGGTAACGCATATAACCGCTTCTCGAAGATCATAGCACGCAAGCCATGTAGGTAACTGCCCCTGCATAAAGATGGTTGGCGTAAAAGCCAAGTAACTGTCTTGTTGGCGTAAAAGTCAAATAACTATTTTATTGGCGTAAAAGGCTAAACTGTGAAGAAGATTGCTTCCTTTACGCTGTAATTTTGATAACTGCTACCCACGTTCTAATAGTCTTCTGAATCTGCGTATGACACGTGTCCTTTTATAAGGTAACGCGTATAACTGTTTCTCGAAGATCATGGCATGCAAGCCATAAAGGTAACTGCCCCTGTGTAAAACTTGATAATTCATGAATAATAGATAACCAGCGTAAAATAGCCAATTATCCTTTACGACTGAGGTCTTGAGCATATTCTGGGCTAAATAGCCTTATCACGTACCTTTACAAATATAGCCGAGTTGGCATATTTTGAGGAGATAGCATACAGCGTACTCCTATAGTTGAAAATAGCCTGGTTGGCGTAAAATGCAAGGATGGTGATGTGAGCATATTAGTCACAGTTTTAGCTTTCCCAGTCGTGACAAATTAAAAATAGAACAAAATTTAATACATTAAATACAGAGATATGCCTCGAGCTCTGTACGAGAAACATCTTTTGACGTGGCGTCTGATTTTGTCTTGTCTTGAGCGTAAAAACTCATTCCTGTCAATGTAGAATAGACAGCGTATTCTGAAGACTCCATATTTTTTTCTTTGAATACGTACAAATAACTTGTATCAAGAATATGTCACTAAATGACAACTTGGGTCTCTGTGCAAAATTATCATCATAGTCGTCCTCTCGATCATAGTGTAGTACTTTTGTCAGATGTCAGGTTCACTGATCTGACTGACAAATTCATCCAAGGAATACGAAGAGTTCTTCGTACAACTTTATGCCGCATTACAAACAATGTATTATAAACTTTACGCAGGAAGGTATAGCAACCTTTTACGCTAAACAGCCTTGAAGCTCTGTTTTACGCGTACAGCTTTGAAACTATATTTTATGCCAAACAGCATTGAGACTCTGTTTTACGCGGACAGCTCTGAAGCCATATTTTAAGCCAAATAGCATTGAAGCTCTGTTTTATGCGTACAGTTCTGAAGTACTATTTTACGCCAACAGCTTTGAAGCCCTATTTTACGCCAAACGGCCTTGAAGCTTTGTTTTATGCAGGGAGGGACTTCATGTATGTTGGAGGTTTTGACTGTAAAATATGCGGATAATTACCAGCATTTTTTATGCTTCTACAGGACCCCCTTCAAAGTTTTTAAAACTTGGACAAGTTTTGAAATACTTTGAAAGAAGCATGAAAAAAGTCTTTGATATGGGAATGAATATCCTGCTAGAGGTGATATGTATGGGTTAGTACATTCCATTCTCTTAGAAAATTTTAGTAGACTTATTACCCAAGGCATACCTAAGACTAGGTACGGATAACAAGTTGAAATGACTGACACTATTAGGGGTTATACGAACGTGATAGTAGAAAGTCAAAGAGAAAAACTTAACTCGGAGGTGATATAGACATGGAAAAATTCTAAAAATATCTTACTCAGAGGTAATATGAACATGATAGAATATGATCCAACTAAATTTGTATACAAAACACTATCAGAGTAATATGGACATGATAGGTTTTGAAGTTTCAAATTAGTTGAACATATCTATTCAGAGGTAATGTGGATGTGGTAAGATATCATAGTTTTTTTTAGGATATCCCACTAGGGGATCTTTGGTGGACGTACTACTTTTTGCACACTGGAGTGCAAGTAATAAGTTTAAAATAAGCCCAGCCAGAGGTAATATGGACGTGGTGGATTTTGTGGACTTAACACCACTGGTGTACTTAGAATTAAGTATGGGTGATAAGTTTAGACGACGACCGATGATATTCGTAAGGAGAGGTTTGCTCAGAGGTCATATGGAAATGGCAAACTCTCGGGGAAGGAAGTGAGGACGATAGCTCAGAGTTGATGTAGACGTGAGCTGATCAATATTCGTAACGAGAGGTTAGGTATGATCTCGATATTTTTGTGGAAGAAAAAGAAAATGAGCCAGAGGATATTTGGTGAACTTAACACCGTTGTTGTATCTTGGTGAGTACAAGTGATAAGTGAAGATGACAACCGATATCAGAGGAATTATGGACGTGATGATCGATATCCAAGACCCGAGAGGTTTGCTCAAAGGTAATATGGACATGGCAAACTCAGTCAGAGAGAAATGTTAGGACAGTAGTTCAGAGGTAATATGGACATGAACCAATATTCGAGAAACTCACTGAGAAGTGATTTGGTGGGTGTGGTCTATCCAAACATAAAGGTAAACCTGAGGATTGCTCCTCCGAGGAGATTAGAGTTAGGTAAGATTGTGCCGGTGGACTTGAGGACTGCTCCGCTGGGGAGACTTTGAGGATCCATTATCTGTTGCGTATCTAGGACTCCTAAATACCGATAATAGCTTGTCATGCATAGACACTTGTTAGGGATTGTTCAAGGAGTGGAGAATATATACCTCTTTGTTTTTATGCTGGGGATAAAGAGAAGTACAAGCCTAGTCTTAGACATATTACTTTTTTAAGAAATTGTCGTTGATGGGCATCATGAGCAAGTCGCTGTTGGATTTCGACAATAGGTAGGCGCCGTTGTAGAATACAGATTCTACGACGAACGGGCATTCCCATTTGGGTTAAAACTTGCCTGTCATCTTGTGGGTCATAACCATCGATCTCCTTACTGTCAGGACGGGATTGCCTCGAATGACCAAGACGCAATAGTCAGGTGCAGCAACTTCGAGGGTTGGTGGATGAAGTCTGCGTGGATCTGGCACACTTGGCACCTCTTTAGGTAGTCAACAAAATCTACTACTATTGTCGGCCAATAGTAACCCATTCTCCGGAGGTGGTCCTGTAGCTTGGATCCTGGATGATGGAAACTGTAAACCCCATTATGAGCCTCGTGGAGAGCCTGTTGCGCTTCTGCATTCGATAGGTATCATAACAGAAGATCGTTATAGGAGCGGTGATACAAAATTTTAGTAGCCATATCATAATAGAACCGGAGGAATGTCTTCTGATGGAAGTGGCTTCCTTTGGGTTCTCGAAAAGAATTCCATAGACTGCGTAGTCGATAAATAGATGTCTCCAGTCTTGGGAGTCGGTACTTGTCTCTACGGAGTAGCTTAAGCATAAAAAGAGGTTATTCTTTGGGCTGGCCAGTTCCTGACCGACCATGGTGATTAGCTTATAATTATTGGCTGGGACAGCTAAAGAGGCTTCAAGACCAGCCCGGAAGTCAGCCTCAATATTTTGCAGCCGAGGGATGTGCTCTATGACAAACCCCTCGAAGGTGGAGATTATTCCAAGTGTAACTCGGCGGTAGGAAATCAAATCTTCATTCCGGACTTCGTACTCTCCTCAGACTTGATTGACTATCAGTTTGGAGTCGCCGTAGGATTCCAGGTAGTCAACTCCCACCTGTTTAGCGAGTTGAAGACCAACGATGATAGTGTTGTACTCTGCCACATTGTTGGAGTATGGCTCTGTGAGATGAACTAACTTTTTTCTCTGCTGGGGAAAAAAGAAAATAGTTCAGAGGTAATATGGACTTGAACTATTTATTTCTATTGCGGACATCCTACCGGGGGATTTTTGGGTGGACCTATTACTTCTTGTGCACAAGAGTGCAAGTAATAAGTTCGAGATAAAAACTCTATCAGAGGTAATATGGACGTGATAGGTTTTGTGGACTTAACATCGCTGATGTACGTTGGTGAGGACGAGTCATAAGCAGGGATGACAACCGATATCAGAGGTATTATGGACGTGATGATCGATAGCCAAGACCCGAGAGATTTTCTCAGAGGTAATATGGATGTGGAAAACTCGGATTGTGGACTTATTACCCTTTGTGTAAGTACGGATAATACGCTGAAATGACTAGCACTATTAGGGGTTATGCGAACATGATAGCAGGAAGTCGAAGAAAAGAACTTTAGTCAGAGGTAATATGGATATGGAAAAGTTTTGATAATATCTTACTCAGAGGTAATATGGATATGGTAAGATATGACTTTATGGGGATAAAGAAAAATAGGACAGAGGCGACCGTTCTTTTATAGTGATAGATTCACTTTGCTGGAAAAAGTTAAGAGACGTAGTTCAGAGGAAGTATGGACATGAACTGATCGATAGTTATACCGATAGATTAGGTATGATCCCGATATTTTTGGTGGAAGGAAAAGAAAACAAACCAGAGGTAATATGGACGTGGTTATTTTCTTTGGATTGAAGATATCCTGCTGGAGGATCTTTGGTAGACTTATTACTTTTTGCACACGAGAGTGCAAGTAATAAGTTCGAAACAGTTCTTGCTAGATGTGGCAAGTTTGGTGGACTTAACATCATTGGTGCACTTAAATTTAAGTATAGGTGATAAGTTTAGATGGTAATCGATATCAGAGGTACTGTGGATGTAATAATCGATAACCAAACCGGAAAGGTTTGCTCAGAGGTGCGAAGGACATAGCAAACCCTACTGGGGAGGAGATGAGAATGATAACTCAGAGGTGACGCAGACATGAGCTGATCAATAGTCATACCGAGAGGTTAGATACGACCTTGGTATTTTTGTGGAAGGAGACGGAAGCACGCCAGAGGTAGTATGGACGTGATTTTTTTTTTGCCTCCATTAAGAAAAATCCACTGGGGGACTTTTGGTGGATCTATTATTTGTATCGCACATTGAGTGCAAATAATAAATTCAAAAATAATCCCTATCAGAGGTAGGTTTTGTGGATAGTAAGGACATCCCGCTAGGGGATCTTTGGTGGACCTATTACCCTTTTACGTACTTGGGGTACGAGTAGTAGATTTGGAACAAACCCTATCAGAGGTAATATGGACGTGATAGATTTTGTGGATCCATTATTTTTTGCGCATGTAAGTGCAAGTAATAGGTTTGAGACAAGCCCTGCCAGAGGTAATATGGACGTGGCTTTTTTTGCCTCCATTAAGGAAAATCCACTGGGGGACTTTTGGTGGATCTATTATTTGTATCGCACGTTGAGTGCAAATAATAAATTCGAAAATAATCCCTATCAGAGGTAGGTTTTATGGATATTAAGGACATCCTGCTAGGGGATCTTTCGTGGACCTATTACCCTTTTGCGCACTTGGGGTACGAGTAGTAGATTTGGAACAAACCTTATCAGAGGTAATATAGACGTGATAGGTTTTGTGGATCCATTACTTTTTGCGCATGTAAGTGCAAGTAATAGGTTTGAGACAAGCCCTGCCAGAGATAATATGGACGTGGTTTTTTTGCCTCCATTAAAGAAAATCCACTGGGAGACTTTTGGTGGATCTATTATTTGTATCGCACGTTGATTGCAAATAATAAATTCGAAAACAATCCCTATCAGAGGTAGGTTTTGTGGATAGTAAGGACATCCCGCTGGAGGATCTTTCGTTGACCTATTACTCTTTTGCGCACTTGGGGTGCGAGTAGTAGGTTTGAAACAAACCCTATCAGAGGTAATATGGACGTGATAGGTTTTATGGAACCATTATTTTTTGCGCATGTAAGTACAAGTAATAAGTTTGAGACAAGCCCTGCCAGAGGTAATATAGACGTGGCTTTTTTTGTCTCCATTAAGGAAAATCCACTAGGAGACTTTTGGTGGATCTATTATTTGTATCGCACGTTGAGTGCAAATAATAAATTCAAAAATAATCCCTATCAGAGGTAGGTTTTATGGATAGTAAGGACATCCCGCTGGGGGATCTTTCATGGACCTATTACCCTTTTGCGCACTTGGGGTGCAAGTAGTAGGTTTGAAATAAACCCTATCAGAGGTAATATGGATGTGATAGATTTTGTGGATCCATTATTTTTTGTGCATGTAAGTACAAGTAATAGGTTTAAGGCAAGCCCTGCCAGAGGTAATATGGACGTGGCTTTTTTGCCTCCATTAAAGAAAATCCATTGGGGGACTTTTGATGGATCTATTATTTGTATCGCATGTTGAGTGCAAATAATAAATTCGAAAATAATCCCTATCAGAGGTAGGTTTTGTGGATAGTAAGGACATCCCGCTGGGGGATCTTTTGTGGACCTATTACCCTTTCGTGCACTTGGGGTGCGAGTAGTAGATTTGGAACAAACCCTATCAGAGGTAATATGGTCGTGATAGGTTTTGTGGATCCATTACTTTTTGCGCATGTAAGAGCAAGTAATAGGTTTAAGACAAGCCCTGCCAGAGGTAATATGGACGTGGCAATTTTCGTGGAACTAACACCACTGGCATACTTAGAGTTAAGTACGGGTGCTAAGTTGAGATGACAACCGATATCAGAGATAATATGGACATAATAATCGATAATCGAACCCGGAAGGTTTGCTCCGCTGGGGAGACTTTGGGGACTCATCATCCGGTATTTCTTGAGGGGGAAAATTGCCAAACCGGAGTGAGATCATATTTGCAGTGACCATTTTCTCGTTATAATACAAAGTGATGACTTTGGCGTCGATCAACTCCTGGATTTTCCTTTTCAGTACATAGCATGCCTTTGTGGGATGATGAATGTACCGATGAAAGAGACAATATTTTGGGTCATCGACCTTGTCAGCCTTTTCAGGGCATCTGATGTTAGATAGCCGAAGTTTGTTTTCCTTCATCAATATATTAAAGATTTCAATGATGTCATCATTATTGAAGGAGAAAGTCCCATTTGGATTTAGGGCTTCCGATACCTGAGTCGTACGGTCCTCAGGGAAGACGGTCATAGTTGTATCATCTTCGGACTCAGAGGGAATTCTACTCCCAGCTTTGGATGCTGCTCTGTTTTGTCGAGGAAGACTACCCCTAGACATGTCTGTAGAAGCATAAAAAATACGCCGGATGACTATATGCGGCATATTGGTGCAGAGCGGCGTAAGCAGAGGCCTTAAGAGCCATCAAGCGTGCAACAGAGCTCTTTCCGCCAAGAACGCAACGTGAAATATAAAAGCTCGAAGGACCATCCACGTAAATCAGTACGTCCAAGCCGCTTCAGCGTAAAACAGGGTGCTTCATCGCCTCATCCTCTTTCAGACGCAGCATTAAGGTGTACAAGAGACGCTTCGTATTCTCCGAGGTGAACCTGTCAGACCCTGCAATAAAGATCCTGCACTGAACCTGACGTCTGGACTTCTGACAAAGGGATACGGCTCGACTACCCAGGCGACGGCTATAATAATGGCACAGCACTGTGACCCAGGCTGTCAAATACCGCCATCCCCTTTGCGTAAACTGCTTTTACAAGCACGAAGGGATACGCTGCCTTGTTTACACCGGCAAAACGTGAGCTGTTTACGTTCTACAGTAGACAAAACCACCTGCCACACCAAAAGCTGCACTACGTACGGGATTCGAGGCACGTCTTTTCGTCTAATACACAGAGCGGTGACAGTTTCTCAAGGCACGTCTCTGCGACTGGTGCGCAGAAAGGGTTGCAGACCGTCAAAGAACACGCCTCCATATTTAATGCACAGGATGGTGGCAAATCTCAGCATTTAATGCAAGAGATTTGATTATATCTTCAAAAGCCGTAATTCCGGCTAAGACGTCCCCATCAGCACTCTGGCATGGTACGCAGCGGCTTCTATGCCCACCCAGCTCCTGTGCTCTCTCGGTCTCGATGACCACTCGGCTTCTATGCCTGTTCGGCTTCTACACCCACCCAGCTTCTGTGCTCTCTCGGTCTCTATGACCACTCGGCTTCTACGCTTGTTCGGCTTCTATGCCTACTCGGCCTCTGTGTCCATTCGGCTTCTATGCCTGTTCGGCCTCTACGACCACTCGGCTTCTATGCCTGTTCGGCTTCTACGCCTGTTTGGCTTCTATGCCGGTTTGATAACTATTTGGCTTCTATGCCATGGTGACAGACATTTGGCTTCTATGCCAACCTCTTCTACACAATGGATACCTACCTACGTGGCTTTTATGCCGTGATCTTCGTAGCGATTATACGCGTTGTGTCCCTTAGTTGGACCCGCGTCACACGCTCATTCAAAAGATCATCTATACGCAGGCATTGGTTACTTTAACCGTTGTGTAAAAGGGTGCTGTACTTTCCACTCCTCGGTTTCTACACCGACGGAGTGGTCACTGTCACTAAAACTCTATAAATAGAGACCTCTATCAATGAGGAAAAAGGTCGACAAATTTGAGGGTCAAAGAAGTTAGGTCTGAAAACTGATCAAGAGATCCAGTACCAGATCCAACGGTGGAGAGAGAGAGAGAGAGAGAGAGAGAACCTAGAGCTCAGGCAGAGAGTAGGGATCGACGACTTTGGCATCGTGCATCCACCCTCTTTTGCAACCTTCGAAGCTGCTTCCTGTCTTCTACGGCACTTCTTCAACATCGTGTGGTCCAAGGGCTAAAGTGATCGACTGCAGATCAGACACCTATAGCAATATTTACCCAGATTAAATAAATTGTACTCCCATATCCTCGTATAGGATCAAATTGTACAAGTTTGTTTGTAAACAAAAGAAGGCGGGTTCCGTGTAAACCCTATATTGAATACATTTTCATTCTTTCGTTTAATACCACAAACAAGATGGCGACTCTGCTGGGGACATCTTTCTCTTCTGATGAGAAAGCAATTGCTCAACACGATACGGTATCCGTGGGATCCGTGAAGAAGACACTGGTCGTCCAATTCGACCAGTCTGCCTACGAAGACATGCTTCAAACCGAAGGTAGCTCTCACTCTCTCTCCGTCCAAGACAACAGGAAGCTACGCAAGGTCTGGATGCCCAAGACATCCTCTACCATTCCTGTGGACTCTCCGATCTCTCCGACCTCTCCGACCAATGAGGTGGTAGCATTGCTCCCTCCGTGCCCTGCATGTAAAATTCAGTCTCCCGCTACGCACAGTACAGACGAAACTTCGGGCAAAGCCTCAGCGCTGACCCAGAAGTATCCACTGCGCTCTACGCGTAGGAATCAGTCTCCCGCTACGCGCGGTACAGACAAAACTTCGGGCAAAGCCTCAGCGCTAACCCAGAAGTATCTACTGCGCTCTACGCATAGAAACCAGTCTCTCGCTACGTGCGGTACAGACCAAACTTCTGATGATGCCTCAGCGCCAAGTCAGAAGTACAAATCATGCTCCATGCGCAAGACAACATCTGACCTCTACGGGAAACCAGATGAGCGCCATAATTTCTGCAGGGGGAAGCAAGCGGCGGGGTACTCAACTTCTCGGTCGTTACGCCAGCAAAGAAGCAATATACCTACCCTCCGGATTACGCGGGAAGCCAACGGCCGACTGAGGACCTCTTCAGCTTTACGCCAGTCTGAGCGAATCTCCAAATTACGCCAAGCAAAGTCCCACGACGTAAAGCATGCTCAGGCTACGGGAAGGCACCCTCCCCGGGGATTATCCGCCACCCAGATGGCCAATCTGTTGTACACAGGTGGCACAGGGAAAACCGGGGTGCCCAATATCGGCATGCCCAATGATGGGAACAGAAGAAACAAGCCTTCGTCTTCTTTCTCTACTCCTGACCTGCGGGATTATCTAATCCAGAAACGCAAGAACGAGAGTCATAAACGGACTTCGGTTCCCCTAACAGTCAAACGTGGGGAAATCATATGGGAAGATACGTCAACATCTAATGTCGCCATAATAGGTGGACAACAGGAAGACTTCATCTTTATCATTCCACCAACCCATGACGATCAGCGTCCGATAATCTTCGGCAGCAGGCAGAATGCCCCAATCGTGCAAGAGGAATCACGTGAGTCTGAATCTGGCAGGATACAAACCCACAGATACAGCCCACAAGCATTAAATATTATGCAAAACATGGGTTACGACTTAAAACTGAAACAAGGTCTCAACTATGGGAAAGGTAGGCGAACGCCGGTGCGTAGTAATTCTCACTATCGAGAAGCTCGTTTCGGGTTGGGATATACTGCGTCTCTCACGGGACCCAAAATTCCGAAATCCAATCCTGTACAACCAGAGGCAGTTCTCGATGAATCAGTTTCTGTGGCCAGATACCACGGCATGTCCAGAGGTAACTTACCTCGACAGAACAAGGGGACGTCCAGGGCCGGGGGTAGAATCCCCTCAAGATCCGAAGATGATGCAACAGCAACAATTTCCCTGCAAGACCGTAAAATTCAGGCATCAAGAGCCCGAAGACCAAAAGGGACTTTCTCCTTCAACGAAGACGACATCGTTGAAATCTTTGATATATTAATGAAAGAGCGCAAGCTCCAGCTACCCGACATCAGACATCCTGAGGGGGCTGGCGACACGGATGACCCAGATTATTGTCTCTTCCATCGGTACACTCATCACCCCACAAAGGCGTGCTATGTGCTAAAAAGAAAAATTCAGGAGATGATCGAGGCCAAGGTCATCACTTTGAATCTGTAAACAAGGGGACGGTCCTTACCAATTGGATTTCCATTCTTTTCTTACATAACAATTTGCTCTTTTCAAAAAAAAAAGTGTACTAGAGGAAGAGTCCCTAAAAAGTCTCTCTAGTGGATTCTTCAGAACTATCCTCAAAAACACTCCACAAAGACTGCCATGTCCATATTACCTCTGAGCAGATATGCACTTCCATCCCCGATAGAATTGTATCCCAGAAGTTTGTCATGTTCATATTACCTCTGAACAAACCTTCTTGGTTTTGGCTATCGATTATCACATCGGTTGTCATCTCAACTTAGCGCCCGTACTTAACTCTAAGTACGCCAGTGGTGTTAGGTCCACAAAGACTGCCATGTCCATATTACCTCTGAGCAGATATGCACTTCCATCCCCGATAGAATTGTATCCCAAAAGTTTGTCATGTTCATATTACCTCCGAACAAACCTTCTTGGTTTCGGCTATCGATTATCACATCGGTTGTCATCTCAACTTAGCGCCCGTACTTAACTCTAAGTACTCCAGTGGTGTTAGGTCCACAAAGACTGCCATGTCCATATTACCTCTGAGCAGATATGCACTTCCATACCCGATAGAATTGCATCCCAGAAGTTTGTCATGTTCATATTACCTCTGAACAAACCTTCTTGGTTTTGGCTGTCGATTATCACATCGGTTGTCATCTCAACTTAGCGCCCGTACTTAACTCTAAGTATGCCAGTGGTGTTAGGTCCACAAAGACTGCCATGTCCATATTACCTCTGAGCAGATATGCACTTCCATCCCCGATAGAATTGCATCCCAGAAGTTTGTCATTACCTCTGAACAAACCTTCTTGGTTTTGACTATCGATCATCACATCGGTTGTTATACCCTCCGACTCACCTGACGCTCTCGAGCAAGCATTATCAGCAAATATGGTAGTGACAGATCCCTCAGAAGCAGATGAACAGGATTCTGAGCCGTTTGAGAATGAATCTTGGGCTCAACAAATGGATACGCAGTGGGAATTCTACTTCGAGCAAAGAGAACCTCCCACCAAGGATGAAGTTATCCAAATTGATGTTGGGGGTAAACTTTCGCCAAAACTGATATTCATCAGCAACAATCTTTCCCCAGCTGAACGGGAAGAAGTTATCCAGCTGATAAAAGAATATATCGACGTCTTTGCGTGGAATTATAAGGATATACCGGGCCTTGACCCGAATGTGGCTACTCATAAGCTCAATATATTGACCGACTCGAAGCCTATGAAGCAACACCAACGCCTGTTCCGTCCGGACATGATGGACGCCATTGAAGCTGAAGTCAAGAAGTTGATAGCCTGCGGTTTCATCCGGGAAGAACAATATCCCGACTGGGTCGCCAACGTTGTCCCAGTCATGAAGAAAAATAGGAAAATATGTATCTGCATCGATTACCGAGATCTGAATGCAGCCTGCCCGAAGGATGAGTTCCTTCTTCCCATCACGGACATCATGATCGACAACACCTGCGGTTTTGAACGCATGTCTTTCATGGACGGATTCTTCGGATACAATCAGATCAAGATGCATCCTAAAGACGAGAAGCACACTACCTTCCGGACCCCATTGGGAGTATATTGCTATACGGTCATGCCCTTCGGATTAAAGAACGCCGGGGCTACATACCAACGGGCTATGAGTAACATATTCCATGAGCATTTATGCAAAATAGTAGAATGTTACATGGACGACATAGCCGTCAAGAGTCGCCTCAAAGACGATCACATTCGAGACTTGAGGACGGTATTCAAGTTAATGCACCAACATCAACTCAAGATGAACCCTACGAAGTCCTTTTTGGGTGTATCCAGTGGCAAGTTCCTGGGATTTGTCATTACCGCCAAAGGCATCCAAGTGAACCCTGACAAAGTTCAGGCCATCATAGAAATGCGACCGCCCCGCAATCTGAGGGAACTCCGGGGATTTCAAGACCGTCTGGCCTATATCCGGAGATTCATATCCAACCTCTCGGAAAGATGTCAGCCCTTTTCGCATCTCATAAAGAAAGGTGTATCCTTCGTATGGGACGAAACCTGCCAGCAAGCATTCGGGGATATCAAACGCTACCTCACCAGTCCGCCAGTTCTGGTGCCTCCCATCATGGAAAGACCATTCTTGCTGTACGTTCGAGCGATGGATCATTCGCTAGGAGCTCTTCTCGCGCAGAAGAACGATGTGGGGCATGAACAGGCTATCTACTACCTCAGCAGGATGATGGTCGGAGCCGAACACCGGTACAACCCAGTGGAGAAAGAATGTTTGGCTCTGATGCTCGCTATCCAAAAAATACGGCACTATGTCACCGGCCAGACTATCCATATCATCTCTAGGATTAACCCTCTTCGAGTACTAATGAGCAAGCCAAGTGTTCTTAATTTCTGGCTCGCAACTTGGGCAATTCTGTTAACACCATATGACATGGTATACGTCCCGCAGAAGTCCATCAAAGGCCAAGCGCTGGCCAACTTCTTAGCTGAACATCCGATCCCGGAGGCCTCCAAATTATACGAGGACATTCCCGACGAAGTTGCAGAATGTAATTTCGTAATGGAAAGTGACGCGTGGCAACTGTTCTTCGACGGTGCCTCCAGGACTGGTCCCCAGGGAAATGTGGTTTTAGGGGTAGAAATTGTCCTGGTCACTCCTGATAAACTCGTCATCTACCGAGCGTATTCTCTCAACGAACCATGCTCCAACAATGTGGCGGAGTACAATGCTCTGTTAATCGGGCTCCAAGTCGCTAAAGAGCTGGGGGTCGAGTCCTTGGAAGCTTTCAGCGATTCTCTGCTTATCGTCAATCAAGTCAGAAGAATATATGAAGTCCGGAATCCAGACCTCATCCCCTATCACCGAGCAACGGTCGAGATAGCCATGACATTCAAAGGGTTCTTCCTAGAGCATGTATCTCGATCTCAGAATCTAGAAGCTGATGCCCTAGCCAGTCTAGCTGCGGATTTAGCCACTCCTATAAGAAGGCAGGATTCGGTAATCCTTCTTAACAGAGATTTATTTTGCGTAAAGAACAACTTTCACATAGAACGCAGCTACGCCGTGAACACGAATCCCCCTAGAAGAGACTGGAGAAGTCCCTTCATAGATTTTATCGCATACGGAATCTTGCCGGAGGACCCTAAAGAAGCAGTATTCGTCAAAAGACGATCATTACGCTTCTACTTTGATGCATCTTCGCAATGCCTATATCGTCGGACCTACGATGGACTGCTATTAAGATGTCTCTCTGACGACGAAGCACAGCAGATTATCCGAGAAGCTCACGACGGCGTATGCGGAGCGCACCAGCCCGGTCCTAAGCTACAGGATCGTATCAGGAGAATGGACTATTACTGGCCCACTATGATCACAGACGCGATCAACTATGCAAGACAATGCAGGGCCTGTCAGGTTCATGCAGACTTCATACACCAACCGTCTGAATATCTACATCCTACGGTTGCATCCTGGCCTTTCGAAGCATGGGGTATGGATATCATTGGTCCTATTCACCCGTCTTCTTCCAGAGGTCACCGGTTCATACTGGCCATCATGAATTATTTCTCCAAATGGGCAGAGGCGATCCCTCTTGCTGAGGTAAAGGTGTCTGACGTAATCAGCTTCATTAAGAATCACGTCATTTATCGCTTTGGGATTCCCCGAAGGATAATCCATGATAATGGGCCTCAGTTCATCAGCCAAGCATTTCATCGATTTTGCGATAAAAATCGAATACATAATATTGCCTCTACGGCATATTATCCAGCTGCTAATGGTTTGGCGGAAGCTTTCAACAAAACCATTATCAAACTCTTGAAAAAGTTCGTCTTTTCAAACAAAAGAGACTGGAATGAGAAGCTGGGCGAATGTCTCTGGATATACCGCACAACGGTACGGACACCGTCAGGTTGTACCCCATTTTTACTGGTCTACTGGAGCGAAGCAGTTCTTCCCATTGAAATCTAGATCCCGTCGCTCAGGATAGCCGTGACTAATGAGCTGACTCGAGAAAAGAATAACCTGTTAAGGCTTCAAGAGCTGGAAGGATTAGACGAAAAATGCCTCCAAGCTCAATAGCGCATCGCGCTCTACCAAGCACGTATTTCCAGAGCTTTCAATCATAAAGTAAAGGAAAGAGTGTTCAAAGTCGGCGAGCTAGTTTTAGCCGTAAGAAGGCCGATGATTCTTACTCACAGGAGTAAAAGGAAATTCTAGCCCAAGTGGGAAGGTCCCTATGTGATCGAGACAACGTTCTCGAATGGCACTTACAGGTTAGCCCAACCTAATGGAGACCTGTTAATGGCTCCTATTAACGGTAAATTCCTGAAGAGGTACTATGCTTAACCTCCTCCGCTCAAGTGGAATATAGCGAGAATCTTAATTCTGACAAAACTACTTCCACAACGAAGCTAGTTAGGTCATATTCTATCATGTCCGTATGACCTCTGAATAGGTATATCCTGCTAGAAGTTTATCGAGAGTTTATCACGTCCATACTACCTCTGATATCACTCTCACCCAAACCTGTCATTTACATTCCGAAATGATGGGTCCACAAAGTCAGAAAAAATTTGCTTTATTTATTCCCGAAAGGAGCAAAATTACATTGGGGAAGCGAAGAGAAGAAAGGGTACATCATTGTGGGGGAGAAGTCAGATCGCGAATCAGCTTCGCCAGTGCAGCCACTCTCTCGTCCCTGGAAACCAAGGCATCAGTGCGGGCCTGTTCCAACCGTGCCTCAGGATTGTTCGTGAAGGACAGTTCGGCCCTTGCCCGGAGAGAGCCAGCTCGGGCAGCTTCTGCACGCTCCAGGTCCCGTCGTGCGGTGCTCAGTCGACCAGTCGCTACGCCTAGACCTGCCAGCGACTGAGAAGCCCACTCCTCTGCCAGAGCGAGTTTCTCCTTCAACTTGCGAACCCTCGCTGCGTTCCCTTCGTGCTCGGATTGGCACTTCGTCTCAAGAGCAAGAGCCTCCTCCACGATAGCTTTTCTTTTATCCACCTCCAGCTTATGTGCTTCGATGGAATTATCTAAGCTCTCCAGCTGTTTGGTAATCCGCGCAGTCATGGAGTCGTATCTGGCCTGGACTTCGGCTTCAAAACTGCCCCGAGTCAGCTGCAAGTATTCATTAATAGGTTGCTCCAACCCATTAACCATCGCCTCCAGGGCGTCAGCTACCCCAGAATCGCCGAACTCTCTGACAGCCCCAATCGAAAACTGGGAAGCCTTCTTCAGACGCTCAAAATCCAGATTCTTCGCCAACACCATTGATATCAGCGTGTTCAAATTGGTGTAGAAGGTGCTGGTATACAGCTCGGTCAGCGCAACCAGATCTAGTTGGACGCCAAGAGTGGCCGCGATATTGGCGAGTTTCCCTCCAGGAATGATTGCGGACGAGGTGGCCACAGCCGCCGCCTCGACAGGTGGTGCGACCAAAGAAGGCGCGACAACGACGGTCGAAGTCATCGGCATACTCGCAAGAGACGAGGTCACGATGACGGGTTCGTCCTCCTCTTGAGGTGACGAAACTACTCCGGGCGAGCTGGCCCCCGAAGCTATTTCCCCTCGAAGTCGAACGCCTCCGTATCATCGTCGGGAGCCCGAGCAGAGCCGGAATGCGCTTCAACGCTATACTCCCCGTGGACGCCATCTCCTGAGAAGAGGACAAGAAAGTTGATATCAATATGATAGTAATCTTTCTAAGAGAAGACATAAAGATGACCTTTACCCGTAGCCAACGGTATATATGCCGCGTCTGCAGCCGATGTAGCTATATCACGCCTTAATGACGCAATACGAACTATCATATCTGGGGAAGGAGGTGGGCCAACCGACATCGCCAGGAGCTCCACCAAGCCTTCACCGAGACGCGGTCGAGGTTCGTCAACTGGAACCTCGCTGGTCATGATCACGGACGCGGCAGGAGTTTCCTCCGTTACTGGTCCAGGGAAAGATTCTCCCATTCGCCTCGGCCACGCAAGCGATTTTATTGCACTACCGGAGGTAGTGGCAACGAAGGCAGCCTCAAGCAGGAGTCCTCCGGCACCGCCAGCCGAAACTGAGGGTCCCTCTCTGAGAGGCGGGAAACCTCCAATCAAAGGGACATCCCCAACAGGAGGGGCAGCAGGTTCCTCTCTAGGAGCCTCAATGCCAGGAATCCGGAGAGGGCGATCAACCATCTTCTTCTTCCTCTTGCGAGGGAAGTCTGCTTCGAAACAGGAGCCCTTCGCTTCCCAGAGACCGCCAAAGCCCCTACAGGCGAAGGCACTTCGTACCTCGGCACCGACACCAGGGGATCATCCGGAGTGACGGACTCCTCACCCTCGTCAGATGAAACCGAGGGGACTTCGATTCTTCCCCCAGGCTTGGAAGAAGGCACCCTGAAGCTTCCACGCATGTCAAAATCGCGATGGAGGGTGTTGATCGCCACGTAGAACTGAGCGTACGAATGGAGGATCCGCAGCTCCGTGGAGAAGGTGGCGACCGGCACGATAAAGATTGCTCCCGTGCAGCCCATGATGAAGTACCACCATCCCCTGGCTCCATCAATGAGTCCACCCCTGGACCTGAAGCTGGTGATGGCATTGCCCACGTGCAGCTGATCGTACCCAAACTGCCTGGCGAACCGACTGGGCAAGTAAGGCTCGAAGAAGCAATGATCTTCGCTTCTGTACAGCAAATGGGAGGGTCTAATGCAGACCAACCAATTAAAAGCTTTCGGAGAAAGATTGGTCTTTTCTCCGCCTAAATCCTCAAGCCTAATCCCCGACTGATTGCGATGTACAGAAGGGACAGTGTAGAGGAGCTTCCAGCAATGACCGAGGCTCAGCGCCAGCCGACAGTCCACGACTGTGTTCACGTTCCAGAGGGAGTCCTTGTAGTTCAGCAAGAAACTACCCCCCGCGCTGCTACCAGGACCGGGAGACATCACCCGGGGGTTGTGGAGAATTAACCATCCCATCAAGTACAGGTATGGTAACTCTATCCGGGGAAAGCTATCACGTCGAGCTTCATCGACGAGCAGTCCGTCAGTCATAGCTCTCAGTCCAGCCTGTATACGGCACACCATGGCAGGGAGCAAGCCCAGCCTTGCCCCGAATACCAGACGGACGGTGGGCCACAGGATGTTCCGGTGAATGCGGTCTGCGGACGCGATACCGGGCACCACTACTCGACGCAGCCATAGGGAGAGAAAGCCAGCCAGCTTGGCTTCCTCAGACAAAGGCCTGCGGCAGTGCCTCAAGTAACTATAGGCCTTAGTGCCTTCAGGGTACTTTCCTACCCCGTCATTGAGAAGCTGATCTAGAGCTTTAGCCTCCTCCATAAGATCCTCGATGACCTGGGCACTGAGCACGCCCAAGCAGTTCACGGGCTCATGCTTGTCCCCCAAAACCTTCATCGACTTGACGGCCCTGGCCCGATGGAAGAAGAGGTAGGACATCCACTTAGTGGTATGAGCCAAGTCAGAAGGCTCATTATAAAAAGTAGTGCATGCGAAGTAGTGGCACATCAGCTCCTGATATACCTCCACAACCCGAGGGTCCGAGTCCTCCAACTCCAGGTTGGTGGGAACATACTCTTCATACGGAGTATCCCCCATCGGCAGTCTCGAGATCGCTGCCATTTCGTGAAGGGCCAACCCCAACTCCCCCAGTGGAGTGGCGAAGGTCCCGGTGAGCGAAATGTATCGCTCCATCAGCGCCAGAAACAGGTTAGGGTTGGGAGGCAACCCGACACTCGTCACGCTCATGGCGGCATACAGTCCAATAACTTCCAACTCTCTCCGAAAATGCTTCAAGGCCCAGTCAACTAGGCAGGACCATCGGAGGTTTGTTGGGGTGATCCACCCATTGCACCGAGGATTCTCTTTGGGATATACCCCTCCTCGCACCATGAAGTCATTACAAAAAGTCGGCAATTGGACCGGCTGGATCACTGAACTGTCTTCACTCGGGACGCTGCCCGGGCACAGTCCCCTGAACAACGTCATGACACCAGAAGGGCGGCTGACAAACGACCCCTGGTCAGCTCCTTTCAGGTGAAAGATCTTCCCCGGCTTCCCGTGAAGATCAGGAGTCAGCGTCCATGACATCCTCCTGCGATGTGTGGCATGGAAGAAAGCTGAGATGGGATAATCTCTCGGCATTGTGGGCAGATACAAGACCACGCTCTCGGCAGGGAAAACCCAGGGTTCTCTCTTGGGCTTCGTCTAGGTCTGCTTGTCTATCATGTCCCCAAAGAGAAAGGTCGGCTTGATGTACTGCTTCCCGTCTACGTACGTTAGGGGCTCCCCATTGATCATACTCAGCAGCATTCGCTCGCCCTGAGCCGATATCAAGATCCCCCTTCCTTCAGGGTACTGGGGTCCGGAGATAGGAAATGTCACGTGCGACAGATCCTCCAGGTAGTTCGAGTGCAGCATCCCGGCAGCAGAACCCATCACCTCAACCAGTGGAGACTCCTGCAAGTTAACTGCGAGAGTGCAAGAAAAACACGTCATTATGAATCTTGCAACAAAAAGACCAAGAGATGACAGTCTGTGCTTTACGCCAAGACTGTACAAAATTTGGTCATTTTATGCCAGAAATCACATCCTGAAGCGTAATTGGCGGTATACGGTCCGTGCTTTACGCCAAACTGCTAAAATTCTAGTTATTACGCTGGAGGTCCCATCCAAAGCGTAAAACTAAAATTTTATAGTATACACCAAGTCTTCGGCAGCCAGAGCTTTTACGCTCATAACTGTGAAGACATGGAGTTTTTACGCTGACACATTAGAAATGTGGGCGTAAAAGATGAAAACGTCTCCGTGCGTCATCTTCCTCGAAGAGGCTATCAGCACAGAAGACGACCTAGTGCGGTCATGTTCAACGTGTGCGAAGGATTTTTTGTCGTTCATTGTCATTCCCAATGGCTATACCTCTAAGGCCGGGTGCGCTACTCGTCGGCAGGATCCTTCGCTCAGAAGAAAGTTCACCTTGCCCGATCGAAGACTCTCTCGCTGGGACAGAAGAACGAGAGGAAGAGCCTATACTGTTTCCCTTAGTGGAGGGGGTTTACTTCGGCGCCATTTCTGGAAACTCGGAGTGCTCGGAAAAAGAACGAGGGGAAAAAAAACTCAAGCAATCAAAGCTGTCTTTCGTAGAAGACGGATAAAAAGTTTTTCTCTCAAAAGCTTGGGATATATAGAGTTCGGATCGACTCCTCGAATCCTCAGATGGGCTCCTCGAAACCCCAACCAAATCCCACAAAGTTAAATATTTGGTTATGATTGGGTACTACGTCAGCCCACTACTCTCGAAAGACGGACAGTCAGCAAATTCGAAGAGTTTTCGTGCAAAAGCGGGTCAGCGGTTCCTATGCTAAGGAGCTTTCTATGCTCGCCAGCAACAGATCTACGGTTTTTACGCTCGCAAGCTATAAGTCTATAGTTTTACGCCCGGATGCCTTTGTGCTCGGTAGCTTTTATGCTCGAGAGGCTACAAACCTACGACTTTACGCTCAGCAGATACCAAATCGATGATCTCACGCTCGATGGCGTTTAGTTTACGCTCGGAGGCAACAGATTCGCAACCTCTACGCACGAAAGATTTCTTTCATTCACAGGCTACAAATCTACAGTTCTACGCTAAGGAGCTTTCTACGCCCGACAGCAACAGATCTACGGTTTTACGCTCGCCAGCTATCAGTCTACGGTTTTATGTCCGGATGCCTTTGTGCTCGGTAGCTTTTACGCTCGAGAGGCTACAAACCTACGACTTCATGCTTAGCAGCTCCGAATCTACGATCTCACGCTCGGTGGTTTTCTACGCTCAATAGACTACGAACTCAGGATTTTTAGCTCATCTACACTACGGATCTCTAACTTTTCGCATATCCGAACAGCAAGGCGGTCGATTATAGGAGTTCACACAGAAGATACTCCTTCTTGACCTCAACATATCCCAAGTACCCGAAGCATACAGAGTTCAAACATTGAGAAATTACTCTTCTCGGGTCAATTGGAGGTTCACCCAGACTCCAGTCTGAATATCTCGTCTGTCAAGATGGCAACTCAATTTGACAGCTATTTCTCGACCCTGTTCCAAGGAATTTTTACAGAGAAGTCATTCTTGAAGACGAAGTCTGAACAAAAATTCTGTTCATCAGAAGTAAGAACTCTACGCGGTTCCTCAGTCCTAGTAGCAGGACAGTTCTAAAAGTTCAAAATGCTCAACAGCGTTCTATGCGTAAAGGACAGGACCTAGCACTCTTTCTATACAGAGTCGGCATAAAGAATCAGACGTGTCGAAGCTACACATATTCAGACTTCACAGCAACGTATGGCTAGAAGATCATATGCAGAGAAGAAAGACGACTTTTATTAAAGATTAGAGTCATGATTACATGTGAGGGAAATCCTGTCTACAAGGGATTTTTCTTCATTTTTTATGGTTACATATGAGGGAAATCCCGTCTACAAAGGGGCCCCTCGTAATCGTCTAAAGACCACACCGAGAAGCCGCTCTGACAGGGTCTCGCGCTGGTGATGGTCTTCCTCTTCTTCCAAGAAGATGATCAGTGGCAGGAGGATACAAAACTAGGCAGATGACCCATCCTCCAAAAGAAGGAAAGCAGGGTAATTCTGCTTTCCTACAGACCACCGCCACTCTGGCCGGCCTGTCTGCCTTTCGTCACCAGAGGTAACTGGAGAGGGCGCCACTTGCAAGCAGCGTGGTGAAATACGATTCTTTGTCTCTCCCGAAGAACCACCACATAAAGTTGCTGATTATCCCGAGCAAGGGAGGCTAAGATATCCTTCCATGATCTATCGTTGCAGTGGACACTTGCTCGAAGACGCCGTCTTTTCCGGCTCCTTACACGCTGGAAGAACATGATCTCCTTCTTCCTCAGATCGACCCGGCGAACTCCGGCGATCATCTCTGCGTGGTGATGGAAATGTGGGGAGAACAGGTTAACTCCCCCAGCCTTTTTATAGGCGAAAGAGGTCACACCGGTCCCCAATAAATCTGCCATAAAGACAGCATCGACCGTTTCAACGCTCCATTCAGAAATGTTTCGAGTCACGAGGTGCGGTTCATGCTTCATTCAAAGCGTTCCAAATTCTGAGAAATTTGAAAGCTTTGAAGGGGGTCTTGTAGAAGCATAAAAATACGCCGGATGACTATACGCGACATATTGGTGCAGAGCGGCGTAAGCAGAGGCCTTAAGAGCCATCAAGCGTGCAACAGAGCTCTTTCCGCCAAAAATGCAGCGTAAAATATAAAAGCTCGAAGGACCATCCGCGTAAAGCAGTACGTCCAAGCCGCTTCAGCATAAAATAGGGTGCTTCATCGCCTCATCCTCTTTCAGACGCAGCATTAAGGTGTACAAGAGACGCTTCGTATTCTCCGAGGTAAACCTGTCAGACCCTGCAATGAAGATCCTGCAATGAACCTGACGTCTGGACTTCTGACAAAGGGATACGGCTCGACTACCCAGGCGACGGCTATAATAATGGCACAGCACTGCGACCCAGGCTGTCAAATACCGCCATCCCCTTCGCGTAAACTGCTTTTACAAGCACGAAGGGATACGCTGCCTTGTTTATACCGGAAAAACGTGAGCTGTTTACGTTCTACAGTAGACAAAACCGTCTGCCACACCAAAAGCTGCACTCCGTACGGGGTTCGAGGCACGTCTTTTCGTCTAATGCACAGAGCGGTGACAGTTTCTCAAGGCACGTCTCTGCGACTGGTGCACAGAAAGGGTTGCAGACCGTCAAAGAACACGCCTCCACATTTAATGCACAGGATGGTGGCAAATCTCAGCATTTAATGCAAGAGATTTGATTATATCTTTAAAAGCCGTAATTCCAGCTAAGACGTCCCC
Organism: Iris macrosiphon; assembly: GCA_036927795.1. Lineage (NCBI taxonomy): Eukaryota > Viridiplantae > Streptophyta > Magnoliopsida > Asparagales > Iridaceae > Iris > Iris macrosiphon. The sequence continues at coordinate 13,864,966 of JAYESA010000017.1, read as the reverse complement.
ATCAGCACTCTGGCACGGTACGCAGCGGCTTCTACGCCCACCCAGCTCCTGTGCTCTCTCGGTCTCGATGACCACTCGGCTTCTACGCATGTTCGGCTTCTACGCCCACCCAGCTCATGTGCTCTCTCGGTCTCTATGACCACTCGGCTTCTACGCCTGTTCGGCTTCTACGCCTACTCGGCCTCTGTGCCCATTCGGCTTCTACACCTGTTCGGCCTCTACGACCACTCGGCTTCTACGCCTGTTCGACTTCTATGCCGGTTTGATAACTATTTGGCTTCTATGCCATGGTGACAGACATTTGGCTTCTATGCCAACCTCTTCTACACAATGGATACCTACCTACGTGGCTTTTATGCCGTGATCTTCGTAGCGATTATACGCGTTGTGTCCCTTAGTTGGACCCGCGTCACACGCTCATTCAAAAGATCATCTATACGCAGGCATTGGTTACTTTAACCGTTGTGTAAAAGGGTGCTGTACTTTCCACTCCTCGGTTTCTACATCGACGGAGTGGTCACTGTCACTAAAACTCTATAAATAGAGACCTCTATCAATGAGGAAAAAGGTCGACAAATTGGAGGGTCAAAGAAGTTAGGTCTGAAAACTGATCAAGAGATCCAGTACCAGATCCAACGGTGAAGAGAGAGAGAGAGAGAGAGAGAGAGAGAGAGAGAGAGAGAGAACCCGGAGCTCAGGCAGAGAGTAGGGATCGACGACTTTGGCATCGTGCATCCATCCTCTTTTGCAATCTTCGAAGCTGCTTTCTGTCTTCTACGGCACTTCTTCAACATCGTGTGGTCTAAGGGCTAAAGTGATCGATTGCAGATCAGACACCTATAGCAATGTTTACCCAGATTAAATAAATTGTACTCCCATATCCTCGTATAGGATCAAATTATACAAGTTTGTTTGTAAACAAAAGAAGGCGAGTTCCGTGTAAATCCTATATTGAATACATTTTTATTCTTTCGTTTAATACCACAAACAATGTCATTGTCTGGTTCTTGGGAATCACCGTCCTCACGGCATGACAGGTTGGTGTGGATCACCAGAAGATTGATACTCCCGGCTTGCAGAGTTACTGCAGGCCCTGAGGGCTGCAGGACCATGTTTGCCTTGAAGGCCAGAGTCTGCATTGTGGCACTCATGGTGTGCATTATTATCTCAAGAGCATCGAGTCATTGGCGATCGTTGAGCCCTTCCGCCTTGGGTTCTTGAGTCGCACTATCCTCAGGGAAGATGGTCACAGTTGCATCATCTTCAGACTCAAAGGAGATGCTACTCTCAGCTTTAGATGATGATCTGACTATTCGAGGGTGACTCCCCCTCAGCCTGTCATTGTCTATTCTTTTGATGTGATCAAAGGGTACATCTGCCTCATCATAAATGGGAGATATAATTTAACGCGCATGGCGTGCTTGAAATTTTCGAATTTGCACTGAGGCCTTGCCAGAAATTTTGTCTACCACTTCACAGACAGGAGACAAAGTTTTACGCACAAGGCATATTTGAGACTTCTGGATTGGCACTAAGGTATTGTCATAAGTCTTGTCTACCACGTTACAAACAGGAGACAAAGTTTTACGCACAGGACGTGTTTGAGACTTCTGGATTGGCATTGAGGCATTACCAGAAGTCTTGTCTACAAAGTTTTACGCACAGGGCATGTTTGAGATTTCTGGATTGGCATTGAGGCATTTCCAGAAGTCTTGTCTACCATGTTACAAACGGGAGACAAAGTTTTATGCATAGGATGTAAACCACCTCACCAAAAACAGATATTTTGTGTATATTTTATATTATTATATTTATTATAGATATTGAATTTTTTTAGAGTATTCTCTTAGTTAATTAGAAAATAAATTTCTTAGTATATTTACTTATGTAAATATTTATTTAGAATCATTTTTAGGCTATTTTAGATTTTTGGAGATTTTTTTAGAATTTTTGGTAATTAAAACTTAGAAAACATAAATTTTTAGGACTTCTATGATTTACTATACGATCATACTTGCATGTTGTTCCTGCCAAATATTTATTTTAGTTTAAAATATTTAATTATATTTTTCTGTAATTTATTTAGAATTTTAAGAAATTTATTTAGATTTTTAAAATTATTTAGAATTTATTTGGATATATATAGTCTTAATATTATATAGATGCTAATTTAGTGTTAATAGATATTAATAAGATTTTATAAATTATTTGTATTATCTTTAATTATATTTAAGATTATAAATTATTGAGATAAATTCAAATTCTATTTTAAATTAATTCAAATCCTGAACCTAGGAAAGCAACTTCATGCATATCCTATCCTTATTTAAATTCATCATAATCCTATCCAAATTAACCAATCCTAGTCGTATTTAATTAAGTATGTCCACCATTATAAATACCTCATCCTTCATATTTTTCTTTCCCAAATTCACCTCTTTTTCGTCCAAAAAGAGTCAAAAATTCGTCATAAATTCAGCCTCATTTTCTAGTAGTTATGACGATTTAAAAAGACGATATCTCCTAGCTCCGGACTCCAAACGCGCTCTAGTTTTTTTTTGTTAGAATCATATCAAGGTTAGTTTTTTGAATATATAAATTATTTTAATAATTTCAGAACCTATTTTTCCAAAAAATTCAAAAGTGCCAGCTGTTCAAAATCAGACGCGTTTTGGTATTTTCGAGATTTCGGGAGATCCCGAACTCAGAATTATGAACCGTTTGAAGTTTCAGAAAGATGAAATAATAAAATTCCAGAAAAGTATTTTTTCAGAATTTAAAATATAAGTTTAATCTACTATAAAATTTGTGCAACGTAGACGTAAATAGAAAACCACCAAAAACTATCATCTGTGCGCCCTTGTGGCCATAACTCTTTACCGACTTGTGATTTTATGAAATTGTCAATTCCAGTATTCATGTAGCATTGAAATATATAGGATTCCACACACAAATCCAGGATTTGAGTCAGTTGACTTTTTGGTCAACCGATTGCCTCGATTTGCGTGCCACGGATCACAAATCCTTAAAGTTGACTTTCTTTGGACCAAAATTAGAGCTTAACAATAAAATCATATTATAATAAGATTAAAATACTATTTTAGGTTATTTTATTCAGAATTAAAATAGATTAAAATATAGAAACCTATTTACCCACTTTTGTAACCTAACTTGTTTAATTTATGTGACGGGTAGATCGGACGACGCCTTGAGTTGGGACTTCATTCTTTTTCAGACCAGACAAGATACTTTGCCAAATTGCTTACAGTATTTTGCATGCTTAGTATATTTCTGTATATTTATTTCATTCTGTTTATTCTTGTATGTGTAGTTTTCTTTCAGTCATTACTATGTATTAGATATGTTGACACACACATGGCACATAGTATCATGAGAGGATAATCATTAGGCGTATGGGCTTTTAACCACTCTGGTAAACCGTAGTAACTAGCACACACTATGGTGGTCGTGTCCGATAGTCGCTACCCCCGAGGTATGTCGATTGATGGAGTCCGAGGGTCGCTACACCAGAGGTATGTCGGCTGATGATGTCCACTGACGAGCGCATGAGTTGTGAGGATTAGATCGAGTAGCCTACGCTTGCCCATACGTCAAAAAGTTGTCCTCATTTGCATTCATATAGATGGTCTTGTACAGCGTACTTATTTATTTTCAAATAATATGCATGTTTACTGTATTCAAATTGGCTCACTTTTCTGTATCTTGTTACGTCCCTCTGAGGACCTGGTCCTCTGCCAGGTGTATCTATTCTTGAGTATTTGTAGGAGTGACAATTCGGATGGTTACATATGTTTTGAGGATGTCTTCTCTCCGAACCCATGATTGTTAGCTGGTATTCTTGCATTGTGTTTGTTGTGCTGTACTTTTCCATTTCGAGTTGGTAGTGGATTTGTTTCCATCCAACTATCATCCTTAGATACTTATGTTGAGATCTAGTTATATAGATGTTGGTTATTCATTTATATTGATTTTCTATGGATAAAATTTAGATTGTACCCTGTGACTTGTGACATATATTTATACCACTTGTGGATTTTATATTCATATTACAGCGTACGTATGGGTTTGGTTTCCATATATTGGAGTTGCCATATCCATGCGGCTGGCATGCTTACGTGTCCTAGTCCTACGTATTTTTGGGACTGGGGCGTGACATATTTTTGTGGTGGCCCATGCAGGTCGAGAGCATATTGTCTCGGTTACGTTACTGTACCGAGCAAGCCTGCATCATAACCTAGTAACACATAGTCCTGTTGAGTCATTAATGAAGTATAATTGAATGACACCAGCTATAGACTTGCATAAAAAGATAGTGTTTATCCAGACTATAGAACTTTAGTGTTATTCTGGACTGTAGAACTTAGAGGCCCATACACCCATTTGGTTGACTTTAGACTTAGAAAAAAAATTAGTATTTTAATTGCAGAGGCACAATACCGATCTTCTTGGTGAACTTAGATTATTCCGTACCTTCCTCCATCATAATCAAGCGTACTTATATTTTTACTACCTCAACTTATGCTGCTATTATAGCCTAGTTTTGCAAGCTTATTCTTTTATTAAGCTTGTTCATGACATATGTATTATTGGGGGCCCACACTAATACATTGTCTAAATCAGAATCGGTGTATTATGGTCTGATCAACCATAGTGCACTTGGTTCGCTCTTTGTATCACTACTTTATGTGGATTGAGATATAGTCGACTCAACTTGTTAGACGAATAAAATTTCCCTCTAGACTGGTCAGAGCATATCATGTCAGGTACATAACTGTTCTGATATGAACATGTATATAGGAATTTACCAAAATAAGATTTCAATCCACAACTGCCTTGGCAACTCCCTTTCAAAATTCTTTAATCCCTTCGAATCCCGTACTTGTATTATATCACCTTCTTCTTGAACTCTTTATTGTTGTTTTCCGTCTTCCCCTATTTTGGAAAGACGAACGTTCGTGCTTAGTAGAAGTTTGATACACGAATAGTACTAGATATACCCCATAGGCCAAGCACTCATGATGACAAACAAGAGAGCGCGGACACATGAAGCCGTAGATACAGGTACGACCTTAGTTATATGTGTCATTGCATACTCGTGACCCCCTTTATGACACGAGATCTTAGGTGCATAGTAGACGTAGAATTATATAGGTGTTGGTTTAGCAGTTATGAGGATATACCGATATTTTACCCAGATGGCATACACGCGATGCTAATAGATGACGCGAGTAGCAGTAGTAGTATTCTTTTTCTAGCACTATCTCACCCCCTTGGGTGGCTCATCTTCTCTTCTCTATCCATTCATTATCTCGTGCTTAATTCTCCCTATCGTAGTTACGTCTTTTTCGTGCCAACACGAATTATTGGTCTACTTCGACCCCATCCTTAGTTTTGTTAGTTAAAACGTAAATGGTTTAGTAGGTGATTAATAACTAAAGGATGAGTTCTTAATAATAACCCTTATGTATATGACCTATAGCAATATCTGTATCCTCTTATTATTTTAAAAATCATGTATAGCATCCCTTAGGCTAATAGGAATTTGTTAGACTGTTTGAACTAGTTTATACTTTTAATAGTTTTATAAGTTAGTCAAGACTTTAACTGTTGCCCAAAAAAACTTAGACTACGCCTAGGAAAGAATTGAAGGTACTTGTTACGAACTGACAACTATGACAAATCGCTGGCAAAGTAGCGACAACTGCAGCTAGACCGTTGTAGTAAAGTAGTCGAAGTATTTGCAGACATATTGGTCAGGTGGCATGGCAGTATTAGACTACGATACTTGACGGTTACAAAGAAAAATCATGGTTGTGAGATTCAACACAAGTACCCCAAGATTCTCGACCCAATAAATATATTCGTCTTACAACCTAGACAATAGTCTCAAGAGACTGTGACTACTAGTAGAACTTTTGTAAGTTGGGTAGTGTAGACAAGTTAGAGGATAATAGGATAGTGTATGGACAATAAATGAGAAGTGTTAGAATGACAGACCATGACTTTTAGGAAGCACTGCTAGATAGCTATGTAGTGTAATAGCTATAGTGATTATTATGAATATGGGTTAGTGTCAATTTCGAGGACGAAATTTTTGTAAGTTGGGTAGATTGTAAACCCCCTCACAAAAAATAGATATTTTGTGTATATTTTATATTATTATATTTATTATAGATATTGAATTTCTTTAGAGTATTCTCTTAGTTAATTAGAAAATAAATTTTTTAGTATATTTACTTATGTAAATATTTATTTAGAATTATTTTTAGGCTATTTTAGATTTTTGGAGATTTTTCTAGAATTTTTGGTAATTAAAACTTAGAAAACATAAATTTTTAGGACTTCTATGATTTACTATACGACCATACTTGCATGTTGTTCCTACCAAATATTTATTTTAGTTTAAAATATTTAATTATATTTTTTTGTAAATTATTTAGAATTTTAAGAAATTTATTTAGATTTTTAAAATTATTTAGAATTTATTTGGATATATATAGTCTTAATATTATATTAGATGCTAATTTAGTGTTAATAGATATTAATAAGATTTTATAAATTATTTGTATTATATTTAATTATATTTAAGATTATAAATTATTGAGATAAATTCAAATTCTATTTTAAATTAATTCAAATCCTGAACCTAGGAAAGCAACTTCATGCATATCCTATCCTTATTTAAATTCATCATAATCCTATCCAAATTAACCAATCCTAGTCGTATTTAATTAAGTATGTCCACCATTATAAATACCTCATACTTCATATTTTTCTTTCCCAAATTCACCTCTTTTTCGTCCAAAAAGAGTCAAAAATTCGTCATAAATTCAGCCTCATTTTCTAGTAGTTATGACGATTTAAAAAGACGATATCTCCTAGCTCCGGACTCCAAACGCGCTCCAGTGTTTTTTGTTAGAATCATATCAAGGTTAGTTTTCTGAATATATAAATTATTTTAATAATTTCAGAACCTATTTTTCCAGAAAATTCAAAAGTGCCAGCTGTTCAAAATCAGACGTATTTTGGTATTTTCGAGATTTCGGGAGATCCTGAACTCAGAATTATGAACCGTTTGAAGTTTCAGAAAGTTAAAATAATGAAATTCCAGAAAAGTATTTTTCCAGAATTTAAAATATAAGTTTAATCTACTGTAAAATTTGTGCAACGTAGACGTAAATAGAAAACCACCAAAAACTATCATCTGTGCGCCCTTGTGGCCATAACTCTTTACCGACTTATGATTTTATAAAATTGTCGATTCCAGTATTCATGTAGCATTGAAATATATAGGATTCCACACACAAATCCAGGATTTGAGTTAGTTGACTTTTTGGTCAACAGATTGTCTCGATTTGCGTGCCACGGATCACAAATCCTTAAAGTTGACTTTCTTTGGACCAAAATTAGAGCTTAACAATAAAATTAGATTATAATAAGATTAAAATACTATTTTAGGTTATTTTATTCAGAATTAAAATAGATTAAAATGTAGAAACCTATTTATCCACTTTTGTAACCTAACTTGTTTAATTTATGTGACGGGTAGATCGGACGATGCCTTGAGTTGGGACTTCATTCTTTTTCATACCAGGCAAGATACTTTGCCAAATTGCTTACAGTATTTTGCATGCTTAGTATATTTTTGTATATTTATTTTATTCTGTTTATTCTTGCATGTGTAGTTTTCTTTCAGTCATTACTATGTATTAGATATGTTGACACACACATGGCACTTAGTATCATGAGAGGATAATCATTAGGCGTATGGGCTTTTAACCACTCTGGTAAACTGTAGTAACTAGCACGCACTATGGTGGTCGTGTCCGATGGTCGCTACCCCCGAGGTATGTCGATTGATGGAGTCCGAGGGTCGCTACACCAGAGGTATGTCGGCTGATGATATCCACTGACGAGCGCATGAGTTGTGAGGATTAGATCAAGTAGCCTACGCTTGCCCATACGTCGAAAAGTTGTCCTCATTTGCATTCATATAGATGGTCTTGTACAGCGTACTTATTTATTTTCAAATAATATGCATGTTTACTGTATTCAAATTGGCTTGCTTTTCTGTATCTTGTTACGTCCCTCTGAGGACCTGGTCCTCTGCCATGTGTATCTGTTCTTGAGTATTTACAGGAGTGCCAATTCGGATGGTTACATATGTTTAGAGGATGTCTTCTCTCCGAACCCATGATTGTTAGCTGGTATTCTTGCATTGTGTTTGTTGTGCTGTACTTTTCCATTTCGAGTTGGTAGTGGATTTGTTTCTATCCAACTATCATCCTTAGATACTTATGTTGAGATCTAGTTATATAGATGCTGGTTATTCATTTATATTAATTTTTTGTGGATGAGATTTAGATTGTACCCTTTGACTTGTGACATATGTTTATACCACTTGTGGATTTTATATTCATATTACAGCGTACGTATGGGTTTGGTTTCCATATATTGGAGTTGCCATATCCATGCGGCTGGCATGCTTACGTGTCCTAGTCCTACGTATTTTTGGGACTAGGGCGTGACACAGGGCGTGTTTGAGACTTTTGGATTGGCACTGAGGCATTGCCAGAAGTCTTGTCTACCACGTTACAAATGGAAGACAAAGTTTTACACACAGGGCGTGTTTGCGACTTCTGGATTGGCATTGAGGTATTGCCAGAAGTCTTGTCTACCACGTTACAAACGAGAGACAAAGTTTTACGCATAGGGCATGTTTGAGACTTCTGGATTGGCACTGAGATATTGCCAGAAGTTTTGTCTACCACGTCACAGACGGGAGGCAAATTTTTACGCATAAGGCGTGTTGGCTGTGTTGTCATAACTTTGTTGATCAGTAAATAAGAACTTGCAGGAAGGGTAGAGGACGTCTTAGGCATCCACACTTTACGCAGCTTCCTGTTGTTATGGATAGAGGAGGAATAAGAGCTACCCCCTGTATAAAGCATGTCTTCATAGGCAGATTGGTCAAACTAGATGACCAAAGTCTTCTTTGTCGATCCGATGGATACAGCATCGTGTTGATCAATTGCTTTCTCGTCAGAGGAGAAAGTTTTCCCCAGCAGAGTCACCATTTTGTTTGATGACTAAACAAATAAGGTTTGTACGAAACCTTTTGCTTACAAACAAGAAAAGAGTACAATTAATCCTATACGAGGATGTTAAGTACAATAAAATAATTCTGGGAAAGTATTGCTATAGAAGTCTGATCTGTGGTCGATCACTTTGTTCGTTGGACCACACGTTGATGAAGAAGTGCTGTAGAAAAAAGCTTCAAACTTTCTCTGAACTGAAAGAAAAAGTCGATCAAAGGAAAGTTGCAAGTAGGATCGAATTCCTATTGCCAAAATTGTCAACCAAAAACCTTTCTCCCATATGTTGGGGATAAACAAAGTTTCAAATTAGTTAAACATATCTATTTAGAGGTAATATGAACATGATAGAATATGATTAAACTAATCTCCCCCCTCCTCCTGTGACCAGGGGTCTTTATTTATAGAGATCAATCAAATAACTGCCTGGTTGGCGTAAAAGCCAAATAACTGTCTTGTTGGCGTAAAATGCCAAACTGTGAAGAAGATTGCATCTTTTACGCTGCGGTTATGACAACTGCTATCCACGTTTCAATAATCTTCTGAATCTGCATATGACACATGTCCCTTTATAAGGTAACGCGTATAACCGCTTCTCGAAGATCATGGCATGCAAGCCACGTAGGTAACTGCCCCTGCGTAAAGATGGTTGGCGTAAAAGCCAAGTAACTGTCTTATTGGCGTAAAAGCCAAATAACTATTTTGTTGGCGTAAAAGGCAAAACTGTGAAGAAGATTGCCTCCTTTACGCTGCAGTTTTGATAACTGCTACCCACGTTCTAATAGTCTTCTGAATCTGCATATGACACGTGTCCGAAAAAATGAACCGGGCGCTCTGATACCAATCTGTCATGCCCCAATCTCTCGCAAGCCCGATCGTCCCCACTGAACATGAATTACCATGTTACAGCGCTGCCAAAGGATAATCGTTCTCATCAGGACATGATACCGTACGAGCCTGGAGTTGCGCTTGCACAAGACGATATTGTCAAACATCAAAGTTATCATCGAAATGACCAAGTTGCACCGAAAGTCAAGTATTGTGTATCAAGCACACATCAGAGCATACGCAGCGAAGCTTTCGATAGAGTCCAAATGAAAATGCTACAAAGAAGATTGCCACAAAGGCGATGTAATACTATTACTCTTTCTCTTGCCCACAGTGGTACTTACCGTTCCATACATCATGCCCCATATATACAAGCAGCACTACTACACCTGCATACCTAAAATAATGCCCACAAATGTGGGTCAATACACAGTCATACTGGTGAGCGGGGTAACCCACTCGTCTAAACCAACACTAAGTAGAATAGTGAATGAAAAAAATTATATGGTAATCTTTCTACTTGAATCCTAAATTCATTTAATGGCAGAGGTATGACATGTTAAGAAAAACTGTAAAGCAGGTTAAGCATACAAGTATTCAACTCAAGCAAATATACAAGCCGATATATCCAACTCAAAGGGAAACTAGCATGCAAACTATCCTACTCAAACCTAAGCAACGTGTGAACCTATCGAAACATAATCCAAGCTTCAATATACATCCTCAATCCAAGCCTCAATATCCATCCTCAATGCAAGCCTTATTAATCCAATCATCGACATGCACACTCTTGCCGAGGCAAGGTGGCCGCCGTCTACACGAAAAATATAAATGAAACCAAAGCAAACCAACTCTTATCTATATGAAGTCACTGGCCAAGCCATAAAAGACTGATCAATTACAGTTCTACTTGATCCAGCGCTGAGTAGCTAGCCCGCCTGGTCACATTGAACTGTCGGCACCGCGCCCAAGGCACGTTACCATTTGTCTCCTCCATGGCCGAACGGTCCCGGTACCCCAGAGCCTTCCCGTTCGAAAAAACCAAACCCTGTACGCAACAGGTTGTCCGTGACCAATGCAAACACCAAGTAAGTATGACGAGAGAATCAAGCATTATTGACCCACCAAACTATCTAGCGTCAACCCAACCAACTATCCATAACCATTCTCCAACTTATATTCTTTATATTCTAAAGCACCATCTCAAATTATCCCAATAGGCATTATGCCGCTTCTCGACACAATGTTCCAATTGGTGCAATATCCCTCGCTCAGAAAACTCTGTGGCACAATGCCCCAACAGTGGCACAATGCCCTCACCGATGCAGTTGTCCAGTTTCGAACCACAACTACATGCTTTGCTTGACAAAGCGCCCAACGGTTACTCGTGCATGGATGCACGCTTGCTCGTCCGCTTAAATGTCTCGATATTCCAACCAAGATGATCCACTCAAGCTTCAACTGCCTACTCAAGCTCCAACTGCCTAATACAAAACTAACTCAAGCCATAAATCATATCCAAGCAAATGATGCATACTCTATGCACACCACAGTGTAGTGATTTCTAAGTTCCAGTCCAAGTGTTTAAGCCATTACGTGTGTTCCATAATATTAGACATGAAGGAGTAGAGGAGAAGGGACAGAGCCCACTCGCCAAGTCTGATTCCATTAAGCATCCTGCCTTGCCGATACGATCGATCCCTTGAACCCTTGGTCCGATGCAAAGCACGATCTACTCAATTGGTCTGACCGTACGAGCAGGCCGTGCTCTCCAAATCATTCGACCGACTGGACTAAGAAAGACGGTATTATCGCTCCAATCCTGCTATCCCAGTATTACTCTGAACGAATATTTGATTCCATCGAACTCTGCTAGCGATATGTACATGAAACCAACTCAATCAATACTTGTTCCCAAATCCAACAAATCAAAATGTAACCAGCTATTATCTCATTCGATCTGACTCAGCATAATGCACCGTGCGGTTGCGGGGCATTATAAATTTAGCTAATTTGAAAAATATATAATTCTTAGATTTTTATAACTTATATAAATAATTGGTAATATAGAGTAATTAAAAATATTTGACAAAAATTATAATTTTGCTATAAAATTTATTATTATAAAATATTATGAAATTTTTCCTAAAATTATTTAAGTACCAATCTATTTTTGGATTATTTATTTCATACATATATATATACACTTAGTTGTATTAAAGAAAGGAAAAGAAAAAGAAAAAAAAGAAAATAAAAATATGAAAATAAAAATAAAAATAAAAATAAAAATAAAAATAATCCCTAACCCAGACCCAGGCCCGAACGCCCCACTCCCCCACCCCCACCCCCACGAGAGAACCCTCCCCTCTCCAGTTCTAACTCTCCATATATATAACTTACTGATAAAACCCTAGCCCTACTCAGCCACCCTTACCCCGGCGGCCGTCCCCGACCACCGCCACCGCACTCCACTGCCAGAGTCGGCTGCAGTCCGCTCGCACCCGCCCGCGTGTGCGGATACACAGCATTACGACGAACTCGTACCCCAGCCTTCTCGCTCGAATACCTCCCACATCCTTCGATCATTTCATGTCCCGTCTTTGCAGGTTCGTTTATAACATAACCAATTTTAACCTCCTTCAAGTAGAATGAATTATGGTGGTCTGGATTGACCGACAAATTGACTCAAAGTCGAGAAAAAATTTGTGTTTTCGATAGTCCCAAAAAAGTTTCAACCACCCATGTTTCCATCTGATTTTCTCCCAAACAATTAACTATTTTCAAAATCTAATTGAACATTATTAAAGACAACATAACCAAGATTTAGACCATTTAATTAGTTTGTTTTATTTCGTTTTATATTGCTATTAATTCAACGTAGAAATTAACTAAAAACTTGGTTTCAAAAATTCAAATCTCGCGATACGGGGTATGTCCTGCCAAAGGAGGCAACTTCGTCACATGAGGAATGGACCGAATGGTGCATAACATAAACGCGGACACATGGGCTTTTGCGAAACTTGATTTGGACGTGCGTGCACACCGAAATCAACGTGTATCTATCAAAAAATATCGTATCGACCTATTCTGACACATTGTCATAACTTCGTGTGTGCTTGTCATTTCAAAATAAAATTTGCGCTATTGGATTCGCAATGTTACGTTGGTCTTGTGACCCAAGTTTTGTTCGATTCTGAGAACGTGGACGAAATGCTGTTTCGCGGGCCCTACAATTCTACTTGACGGACGATTTCGTGATCGGATCTTCAGAATCCAGTTCTGGACATTCCGTTAGATTTGTATCATTGTTCTGGACTCATAGAAACTAAGTTTGACGAATTTTGAGAACTTTATCTCCGGCATATTTTTTGGTGCGAAGTAGGCAACAAGTGGACCCCATTTTGACCCAAAACTGTTAATTTTGTCCATGTGTCCAAATTGGACTTTTGGATAGTCAATCCTAGATATTTCTTATATTTTGGGAACGCTAGTTATGTCTATTGCAGCATTCAGAGACGTTCGTGTAGATTCCATCTTTTTAGAAGCAGTTGACGCATTAAGCTCGCCACTTGGACGTCGTCATATCCAGAATTCAGGCAAGTGTACATTGCCATGATGTATCACAGTTCCTTGTATTAATTATCTTATTTAGTTATTATAGTTATTTAATATTATTGATGTGTGTGTTTACCCTAGGGCCGTGAGACGTTGCTTAGGGTCAAAAAAAGATTCGGGTATCGACGCCGTATGCAGAATCGAGTAACGTCACTTAGAGAGTTGATACCATGATCCCATTTCACATGCTTGTATCCTTGCACGTCAGACCATAGGATACTTAACACTATTTCATGTGACAGAATCCTTCTTGAGGTATTCATGATAATTTTGTATAGGATTATAGGACTCGTGATATGAGACTTGCATATTATATACATATATTATTATAAGTCGTTGTACTAGCTAGAGCTCCTGATCTTGCGTGTTATGGATATAAGATATCATGGATATGAGACGTGAGGTTACATTGGGTGGAAAGAGACACACCATACTACAGGCTGATTATATATATATTGTCACGCCCCAGTCCCAAAAGTACGTAGGACTAGGACACGTAAGCATGCCAGCCGCATGGATATGGCAACTCCAATATATGGAAACCAAACCCATACATATGTTATAATATGAATATCAAATCCACAAGTGGTATAAATATCTGTCACAAGTCACAGGGTATAATCTAAATCTCATCCACAGAAAATCAAATATAAATAAATAACCAGTATCTATAAAACTAGATCTCAATAAGAAGTATCTAGGGATGATAATTGGGTGGAAACAAATCCACTACCAACTCGAATATAAGAGCAACTATAATATAAGTACAACACAACCAACACCATAAGAATACCAGCTAACAATCACGGGCTCGAAGAAAAGACATCCTCGAAACATATGTAACTATCCGAATCTGCGCTCCTGCGAATACTCAAGAACAGATACACCTGGAAGGGCCAGGTTCTCAGAGGGACATAATAAGATACATAAAAGCATGCCAATAAAGTACTGAAATAAATATCCAATGGTCGTCTAACCGTCTAAGTGAATGCAGTTAAGAACAACTTTCCCCACAAGTGAGCTATCTGGCTAAAAACTATGATTGGCATGGTTCTCTCGGAGATCCAGGGGCATAAAAGGCATATCGTATTTTGAACGCCAGAGCCCGTCTGATAATATATAATATATAATGGTCATCACCACCCGCATCTCCGGCGGAGAATTTGGGCGCATAATAAAAAAAGTGCAAAGGAGCTCAAATGCGATACTTGTTGTTCTCCCCACCCAATGCTCTAAGCATGTCACATCCATGACACAATTTTGTTCATAGCCTATTCTTAGTACCCTAGCCCAATCCTGCAACCAAACAAGGACAAGGATGGGACCACCGTACTACAATAAGCTATGTCCATGGACCTCTAATAACTGCTAAGTCTTCTAGTATACAAAGTTTCTATTAGCAGTTATCCCTAACGCACGGCCCATACGTACAGAAGGCCAGACCTGTCATGCAGTCCATGATCTATATGAGACTCACACTCGTGTAACAACTGTGTCACGGCCAATGAACCTAATGATGCTACATGATAATGGGATAGTCTCATAAACAAGGTCAATGCAAATACATAAATAAAAATATATCGCGACGACACCGTCGCGCGCATTTTATATAACAATTAAAATATATGAACTAAAGACAAAAAATAAAGATGCATGTAACATATGGAATATAAATAACAGTACAATGGCAAGGTAAACTTGCCTGGCAAGAAGCTGCAAAATATAACGTCCAAATGTCCAACACACAGGACCAGAAGCTATGGCCCCAGAACAAATATCTCCGGATGCTGAAATAGATATCACCAACATTTCCGAAATCAGCAAAATAGCTAGAAAGTACTTCCTTTTCGTCCAATTTGGACACAGGAGTAAAACGGTAATTTTGGGTAAAAGTGGGGTCCACGTGTGGCCTACTTTGCACCAAAAAATGTGCCAATGGTAACAGTCTCTAAATAGAACAAATTATAGGTCAAACAAACTCTAAATATCAATACGAACCCAACGGTATATCCAAATGTGGATTCCGATGGGCCGAACACAATTTTGCCCAAAAAGTCAACCGTGGGGCCCGTCCTACTTGGTCAACTGTCTCAGAATTGGGTGAAATTAGGTCACAGGACCAGCACGTTACCACGAGTCCAGTGGCACAAGTTTTGTCGTAATCTGACGAGCGTGCACAAAATGCGTATAGCTTTCGTAAAAGTTACGACACGGGGTTTGTCCACGAATACGGGCTGATTCCGACGCGCACACGTGTCCGAATCAGTTTTCGTGAACTCTTACATGTTTAGGTATACTGCGCGCACCGTTTGGTACACTTGGTACACGGCGGAACGGTCTCGTTTGGCGGGGCACGCTCCGTTCCACAACTTTTGGAAATCTAAAAAAAGTGTGTTTTTTGGGTTTTCCAACGAATTTAATTCTACCTACAGCAGTTAATAATCTAATATTAATTAACAGAAATTAAACTAGATCAAGTGGTCTCCATATACCAAAAAAAAATCAGATTCAGATCTCTGTGGTGGGAGATACGAATCCGGGAACATAGGTGGTCACCGCAGTTTTCTGCGATACCCAGAAATTGTCATTTTCTGCCAATTTTGACATTATTTTTGCCTAGGGTTTTGCATTATTCGAAGTCTACCATCATACAGGTATTGAAGAGGGTTAAGGGGTGAGCGTACCGGTGAAGACGGGGTGGCATTTGGTTCAGCGAGGTGACAAAAAACGGCGTGGGAAGAGGGGTTCACTGCTGTGATTTTCTGTTGTCACGCGGTTGCGGGTCTCGAGCATTGAGCGGTGGGCGGCGGCTGATGGCGGCTCCGGCGATGTGGCAGTAAAGTCGAGGCTGGGCGGCGGTCGTAGGTCAGATAGAGATCTTAGGGTTAGGGTTTTGGTTGGTGGATGGGTTATATATAGCAAAGGGAGAGAGAGGGTTGTGTGTTCGCGGTATGTAGAGTTGCTGCGGCTGGTGCTGCATACAAGGCCAGCAGGTGCTGTGCTAATTGCCAGCAAATGGGTAGTTAGGATGGGTTTTGGATAGTTCTTTAGGGATCCAATAGCTAATATTTTAATGGTTTTCTTTTTCTTTTTCTTTTCTTTTTTTTCCTTTTTCTTTTTCCATTTCTTTTTCTTTTAAATATATATATATATATATATATATATATATATATATATATATATATACCCATAAAAATCTAGAATTATATTAATGCATACCATTAAGCTAGCAACTGCTCAAAGGGTCTCCTACATGAAATAAATTCGAAAAAATTCCTAATAGTCCTATAAATCTCCTAAATGCACGAACACCTAAAATAAAAATTAAATAAAATCTATTTCTCCTAATTAGCCACTAATTATTACAATTAATTTAATAATTAATAATTAAAAAGGGTAAATATGGTTTTTTAGGATTAGAGGTTTTACAATCTACCCAACTTATAAAAATTTCGTCCTCGAAATTAAAACTAAGCCACGGTAGAAAGTCAAGGATGGTATAAAATTTGTATTGTTTGAAATGCAAGGCTAGGTTTAAAGGAGTGGGCGATGTTGCGCATTACACATTCCAAAAATCATGGGAAAAATCTATATGAACGAAAATAGGTTTCTTCATGTGTCACGTAAATGGTGTGGACACCTAAATGCTCTTTTCAATAAAAGTGTCCAACCATTAAAACGTTGCAAAAAGATGGAAATTGGATTAAATTAATCAAAATTAATGCGCATGGTGTTCGAAAATTAATTATAAGTACATGGGGCTAAAATTAGGTGGAAGCAAGTGGCATGGGCATAGAGGGCTCAGGATAGAATATTATCATAGATTGGGTTGCACGATCTGGGTCAAGATTGTGTCCCAAATTTCGATTTGGAACGCACAAGGATACAAGTTGGAATTGTTTTAGAATTAAGAAATAACGTCTGCGATGAATATTATGCGACTAAAGTATAACACAAGAGAGCTTAATTATAAGTTGCACAAAGGTCATAATGGAAGATGGGCATATCTAGGACAAGGATGTGGAAATTGTAGGAATGCAGTGACTAATGAAGTGCTCCAATTATCGAAGCAATGGTAAGGTGCGCTAAGTGGTACAAATATTGTATAGTTAAATAAAAATACCGTGTTCTATTTCTAATTAGATTCGAGCTAGCCTCAGTCTCACTATCTAAGCCAAGTAGGTCTAGTTTTGGGTGAGGGAGTTTACAATTTGCCCAACTTATAACAATCTCGTCCTCAAAATTAAAATAAGGCATAATTTTTTAATCCTTCATGTACATAAGGCAAGTCAATCACTATCTCTTCTAAAATTTAAAATCTATTCAAATCTATCTCAATCACTTTCAAAATTAAGGTAACCTCTGTTTAATCAAAATCTTGTAACATATTTTTTATTTTTAAATTATCAACATCCAAATTTAAATTAAATCCATATAATATCTTCAAGAATTAAATAACGCATATCAAGTCCATATCACGAGCTCCAGATATCATAATCTCCTTTATAAAATATCTCTAATAAAATATTATTCCTATCTTCAACTTATGTAATTTTTTGTATCCTTCAAATTTTTAAATTCAATTCACATCCTCAATATTTCAAATAGGTAATCCAACAATCAAATTTTAAACCTTAATTCAAATCATCAAATTGTAAAAAAATTTAAATTCAATCCACCAATGTTCAAGTCTGATATTCTATATTTATCCTCAAAATTTAAATTGATGATTTACCTTCAATATTCAAAATTTAAATCATGTGCTCAAAGTATAAATATTTGGTCCGATATATCAAGATTTAAAAATTTGTTAAATCTTTATCATCGTAATCCTTCTTTTTAAAATTCCTCAAAATTAAAGTGACTTGAATCTCCCAATCTAATCTTGTTTGATCATAATCTGAAAGAATTTAATCTCAATTTAACGATGCGACTTCTACCCAACTTAGAATTTATCTATCTATCACATAAGGCTATATATTTTAAGAAAAAAAATATTCCTTAATTTATTTACTCACGTCATTCAATTCTCAAAATTTTAACACCAATCATATCATATATGATATGCCCTTAATCAATTATAAATGATAGTCACCAAATACTGCAATTTGCCTATGGGTATATCTAGTACTATCAGTATATCAAACTTATACCAAGCACGAGGTTTTGTCTTTCTGAAATAAGGGAAGACGAAAGACAATGATAAAGAGTTTAAGGGAAAGGTACTAGAATAGAAGTATGGAAATCAAGGCGATTAGAGAATTCAAAAGGGAATTATCAAGACAGTTGTGAATTAAAATCCTATTTTGGTAATTCCTATTCACATGCTCGTATTAGTACAGTTATGTAACCGATACGATACGCTCAGACATGTCTAGAGGGCAAGTACATTCGTCTACTAATCACTATATATCTCAACCCACGTAAAGTAGTATTGCGAAGGGCGAATCAAGCGCACTAAGGTTAGCTAGACCCTAATACATTAATTCTGAAATATATTATTGTGGGCCCTCCAATAATACATATGTCATGAACAAGCTCGATAAAGAATAAGCTTGCAAAAAAATTAGGCTATAATAACAGCATAAGTCAAGGTAGTACAACAAATATAAATATGCTGGATTATGATGAAAGAAGGTACATAACAATTCAAGTTCACAAAAAAATAAGACTCTATAATCTCTACAGTTGTCATACTAATTTCTTGTCTAAGTCGATAGTCGACAAAGTAGGGGTATAGTCTCTAAGTTCTACAGTCTGAATAAACACTGTCGTCTTATGCAAGCATATAGTTAATGTCGTTCAGTTATACTTTAATAACAGGTCAGAAGACTATGTGATACTAGGTTGTGGGACATACTACCCAACTTACAACAATAAACTAGTACTGTAATTGTCTTAAGGATACCGTAGAAACTCCTGTTGAGGTCTAGGAGAAGGGGTCTTGGTACTTATTAGGGTATCCTATTATATTACATAGGTCATGGTCGTCTTATGTCTTAGTCATAGTGCTTATAGAATAAGTGTCAATAGTAAGGATAGAAGAGTTACTGGTCGTCAAGGGAAAAGGGATCTAACTTGTATCGAGGTAGGGGTACAAATTACGTAATCTACAACTAGGGGTAATCATCACAATCTAATTGAACAACTCAATAATCAGGTTCTAACTACAAGGCACACAATTCAAAATTCAAGATTACAACTATAAATTTAGCAAACTATATATCCTATCATAGAATACAATCACTGGGTCTATAATTAAAGGTGTCAAGTGGCACGAGTTGAAAGATGAAAAAAAGAAGAAGATAATTTATTTGTCGCGCAATCAGCAATCGTTAAGATCGCAGAGGAACAATATATAAAATTAAAATAGAGGGCTCTAGATAGCATCATGGTTCTCTAAGGGGGAGTGGTATACTAGTTGCTATGTTCGAGTATGATCAAGGGAAAAAAAGTGTTGATTACATTCCTCTAGGCTTCCTAAGATGTTGTCTACTAATAATAAGTTAATGATCTAAGTTTATAGTTCTCCAATACTATCTAACTATGAAGGTTAGGTTCAGTCCTAATTTTTGATTTTTGATTTTCTATTGGTTCCTCAATACTAGGGTCAAACAATATGGCCAAACTTCTAACTAACTCTAGTAGTATCTATACTACTCTCAAGTCTTCATAATACATCAAGGGGTAATGGTAAACCAATCTATAGATAAGGAATTCTAGGGTTCACTAGATATTCTAAACCTAGTGGTGTGTCAATATTCTAGTTATATTCTTAATAGGAAGGTTATCCTACTTATCATCTAACAACAGGAACTTCTATATTCTAGAAGGGGGCTATACTCAAGGAATTATCAGGGAAGCACATGAATCAGGCAGGATACAAATTATTCAAATAGAATAGATTGAAAGGAGGATGAGTCGTAGTCAATGTGGATGAGATCCTATACTCTAGTCCTGGGTACAGGCTTGTTCGATACATTAATGTAACCGAGACAATATTCTCTCGACCTGCATGGGCCACCACTAAAATATGTAACGCCCCAGTCCCAAAAGTACGTAGGACTAGGACACGCAAGCATGCCAGCCGCATGGATATGACAACTCTAATATATGGAAATCAAACCCATACGTACGCTGTAATATGAATATCAAATCCACAAGTGGTATAAACATCTGTCACAAGTCACAGGGTATAATCTAAATCTTATCCACAAAAAATCAAATATAAATAAATAACCAGTATCTATGAAACTAGATCTCAATAAGAAGTATCTAAGGATGATAGTTGGGTGGAAATAAATCCACTACCAACTCAAATATAAGAGCAAATACAATATAAGTACAATACAACCAATACCATAAGAATACCAGCTAACAATCACGGGCTCGAAGAGAAGACATCCTCGAAACATATGTAACCATCCGAATCTGCGCTCCTGCGAATACTCAAGAACAGATACACCTGGAAGGGCCAGGTCCTCAGAGGGACATAACAAGATACATAAAAGTATGCCAATAAAGTACTGAAATAAATATCCAATGTTCGCCTAACCGTCTAAGTGAATGCAGTTAAGAACAACTTTTCCCACAAGTGAGCTATCCGGCTGAAAACTGGGATTGGCATGGTTCTCTCGGAGATCCAGGGGCCTAAAAGATATGTTATCTTTTGAACGCCAGAGGCCCGCCTGATAATATATAATATATAGTGGTCATCACCACCCGTATCTCCGATGGAGAATCCAGGCGCACAATAGAAAAAGTACAAAGGAGCTCAAATGCGGTACTTGTTGTTCTCCCTACCCCATGCTCTAAGCATGTCACGTCCATGACATAATTTGGTTCATAGCCTATTCTTAGTACCCTAGCCCAATCCTGCAACCAAACAAGGACAAGGATGGGACCACCGTACTACAATAAGCTATGTCCATTGACCTCTAATAACTGCTAAGTCTTCTAGCATACAAAGTTTCTATTAGCAGTTATCCCTAACGCACGGCCCATACGTACAGGAGGCCAGACTTGTCACGCAGTCCATGATCTATATGAGACTCACACTCGTGTAACAACTGTGTCATGGCTAATGAACCTAATGATGCTACATGATAATGGGGTAGTCTCATAAACAAGGTCAACGCAAATACATAAATAAAAATATATCGCGACGACACCGTCGTGTGCATTTTATATAATAGTTAAAATATATGAACTAAAGGCAGAAAATAAAGATGCATGCAACATATGGAATATAAATAACAGTACAATGGCAAGGTATACTTACCTGGCAAGCTACAAAATGTAACGTCCAGATATCCAACACACAGGACCAGAAACTATGGTCCCAGAACAAATATCTTCGGATGCTGAAATAGATATCACCAACATTTTCGGAATTAGCAAAATAGCTAGAAAGAACTTCCTTTTCGTCCAATTTGGACACAGGGGCAAAACGATAATTTTGGATAAAAGTGGGGTCCACGTGCGGCCCACTTTGCACCGAAAAATGTGCCAAAGGTAACAGTCTCTAAATGAAAAAAAATATAGGTCAAACAAACTCTAAATGTCAATACGAACCCAACGGTATATCCAAATGTGGATTCCGATGGGCCGAACATAATTTTGCCCAAAAAGTCAACTGTGGGGCCCGCCAACTGGCGACTTGGTCAACTATCTCAGAATTGTGTGAAAATTAGGTCACAGGACCAGCACATTACCACGAGTCCAGTGACGCAAGTTTCGTCGTAATCTGACGAGCGTGCACAAAATGCACACAGCTTTCACAAAAGTTACGATATGGGATTTGTCCGAGGATACGGGCTAATTTCGACGCGTACACGCGTCCAAATCAGTTTTCATGAACTCTCACATGTCCGAGTACACTGTGCGCACTGTTTGGTACACTTTGTACATGGCGGGACAGTCCCATTTGGAGGGACGTGCTCCGTTCCATAACTTTTGAAAATCTAGAAAAAAATATGTTTTTGGAATTTTCTAACAAATTTAATTCTATCTACAGCAGTTAATAATCTAATGTTAATTAGCAAAAATTAAACTAGGTCAAGTGGTCTCCGTATACCAAAAATAAAAATTGGATTTGGATCTCTGTGGTGGGAGATACAAATCCGGGAACATAAGTGGTCACCGCAGTTTTTTGCGATACCCAAAAATTATCATTTTCTGCCAACTTTGATGATGTTTTTGTTTGGGTTTTGAGCCGTTCAAGGTCTACCATCATACAGGTATTGAAGAGGGTTAAGGGGTGAGCATACCGGTGAAGACGGGGTGGCGTTTGGTTCAGCGAGGTGACAGGAAATGACGTGGGAAGAGGGGTTCACTGCTGTGATTTTCTGTTGTCATGCGGTCGCGGGTCTCGCGCGACGAGCGGTGGGCGGCGACGGATGGCGGCTCCGGGGACGCGGAGCTGACGTCGAGGCTGGGCGACGGTCGTAGGTCAGATGGAGATCTTAGGGTTAGGGTTTTGGTTGGCGGATGGGTTATATATATAACAAAGGGAGAGAGAGAATTGTGTGTTCGCGGTATTTAGAGTTGTTGCGGCTGGTGCTGCATACAAGGCCAGCGGGTGCTGTGCTAATTGCCAGCGGGTGGGTAGTTAGGATGGGTTTTGGGTAGTTCTTTAGGGATCCAATAGCTAATATTTTAATGGTTTTCTTTTTCTTTTCTTTCCTTTTTCTTTTTCCATTTCTTTTTCTTTCTTTTTCTTTTATATATATATATATATATATATATATATATATATATATATATATATATATATATATATATATATATATATATATATATATATATATACGTATATACCCATAGAAAACTCTAGAATTATATTAATGCATACCATTAAGCTAGCAACTGCTCAAAGGGTCTCCTACATGAAATAAATTCAGAAAAATTCCTAATGGCCCCATAAATCTCCTAAATGCACTAACACCTAAAATAAAAATAAAATAAAATCTATTTCTCCTAATTAGCCACTAATTACTATAATTAATTTAATAATTAATAATTAAAAAGGATAAATATAGTTTTTTAGGATTAGGGGTTATATATATATATATATATATATATATATATATATATATATATATATATATATATATATATATATCCGGGTTTTCCCTGACTACGTCAGCCTTAGGACTCAAAGGATTTGCTTGGGGAGAGTAAGGGAACAGAATTCTCCAAGGTGGGATCGACAGTGAAACAAATAATGGTTGCACAGTTCACAGTGACACAAAGCTTTGCACCCGGAATGGGACTAAAGCTGACGGAGAGAGGCGTAGTTACGCTAGAAAGGTAGCCACTTAAACGAAATTGAATAATGAGACACCCCACTTGCCGGATATCATCCCTGCTGTCTTCGCTACGTAACAAAGAGATTCTTCACGCTCTCTATGGTACAGAAAGGTTTGGCGCTGCAAACGGTTCAGCAAACGGCAACATTGTACTCTTTCAAAAGCTTGAGTGAGTGAGTTGAGAGGAACAGTCGGAGGGCGTCCTCTTCCTCGTAGTCTCGTTAGTGAGGCTTACCAGACCACTGCTCCCCCTACATCTACTGCTCCACCAGCTCCCAAGACCTCTTATGCTGCTGTACTCAACCCAGCTCTGGCTACATCCTCTAGTTCCATGCAACCTCCTCTCATGAAGGACATTCCTCTCAACAAAGGCATTTCTTGGATAGAAGCGAGTAGAGTCCGTTGTCTATAGAGAAAGGTTACATATGCCACAGAAAAGAGCTATAATTGCTTTTCTTACCCACCATTGACTGATAGGCGAAGGCGACGGTCACGGTTATCCCGGACTGTGTTCCGGAAAAAGTAGCCTACTTGACAGAAAGGGCGGGCACTCTCGGCTCGGAGGTAGCTCGTGTTTTAACCCCACGTTACTTTTCTAGTTGTGGGGCACTATGTACTTACAGCCTCTACGAGTTGCAAGTGAATGGGGCCGGTGCTTCCTTCCTCACGCCCTCCCTTCTCACTGCCTATTAGCTCCCTCAAAAAAAATGAGCTAAAGCCAAGCGAACAAGGTAATGTCAATTAAACAACTCGAGTGAAAAAGCCAGGCGAGATATATCGGAGTGAGGCGAACGCCAGTAAGGACCCACACTGTCAACAATGTGGGTATGGCTTCTAACACCCTACTTTCCACAAATGATAACCCTTACACTCACCCAACTGATATATCCTTACCTGATACCACCATTACCTTAAACTCTGATACTGTCAATACCTTAACCTCTGTCCCATTCTTCTTCTAATCTAAGTCAAAGCAACCCACAACAACCGCCCTTTCAAAAGCACGAAAGAGAATCAAAATTCATCGATGAGCAACCCTCCTATGCCATACCATCACCCAAAAATCCCAAAGCTTTTCTATTTGGAGATTCCAGGGAAGCGATCAGAGAGATATGGCCACTTTGCCAATAAAAGAATGAACTCAATCGAAGAACTACAATTGAAACAAGACCAAACATTTGTTTTCCCCGGTGCGGTGGGTGGATTGTCTGGGCCAGTCGTCTTCATTCGGACCAGTAGAGGGAAAGAGAACGGATCATGTTATCCATGGGTCTGCCGGAACGAACATTGATGGTCGGATCCCTCTAGTTGCATTCCTTTGTTGAGAGTAGCATGTCTAGTATTCCTGGTAAAATTTAGACTGACTCTATACTATTGCTTCCCTTCCGTAGGGCGCCTCCGGTCATCTTTAGAAATACGGTATTGCCATCTCCGGTGCATCCATCATAAAAAGCATGCCTCCCTAATCGGATTAGCTTACATTTTTGTATTTCTATGAGAAGCTCTACGGCACCCACGATTCCCAGTAGTAAGTCGTCGGCATATCGCGCATAACAAATCCTTATTATATATATATATATTTATTTATATATATATATATATACTATGTTACTGGAGGTGCTTTAAACTCTGTCCCAGATCTTTGGTATATTTACTGGCCCTACGAGATATTACTTGTTGATATGGGCTCCCCGACATGGAGCCTATAGTAGTTTTAGCCTGAGTACGGGTGATGTTCTCATGGGCATATCACTTAGATGGTTACAGTAGTTTACCCTTGAGTATGTGGCATTATACTGTTTTACTTTGGCATGTTATTTCTTTTACCTTGTTACGTCCCTCTGAAGACCTGGTCCCTTGCCAGTTTTGCAGCATAGACCGTTGTGGAACCTGCCTGGAGTTGCTGATTTGGGTTCCTTTGCCATGTGGGAATTGGTACCAGTACTTATATCATTTCTACCAGAGTTATGCTATTCATTTATATCATTGATTCATCTGTTGATGTAGCCTAGTTTTTATAGACTCATATTTCTTTCTCGAGTCTATTCGAGCTTGTGTGTTACTAGGCTACCAACTTTTGCACATGTTCTTTTTGTATTATATTTATTGTGGATTGAGGCATAGATATTTATATTTACTGAATTATCGAGATAGTGACCATTATAATATAGCTTATATGCATTCGAGTCAGACCAAAGTCTGGTCGAATGTGTAGCTGGCATGTTACGTATTCCTAGTCCTATGTATTTTAGGACTAGAGCGTTACAAGGTGTTTCACCACGTGTCCATGGAGAGTTCAGAAAAATTATTGTGGGAGAAGCTGCATTCGCTGTACGAAAGAAAGACGGCTGGCAACAAGGTTTTCTAATTCGCTAACTCGTCAACTCGAAGTACACGGAGGGTGCCCCAGTGGCACAATACCTAAATGAGGTTCAGGGTATTATCAATCAGCTGTCTGAGATAAAAATATTGATTGATGATGAGCTTTAGGTTATTTTGGTTTTGAGTTCTTAGCCGCAAAGTTGGGAGACGTTGGTGGTGTCGGTGAGCAACTCCGCGCCTGGTGGAGTTGTCATGATGGAGGCAGTCAAAAGCAGCTTGTTGAATGAGAAGATCCGACGTAAGCAAGTGGAATCATCGCAGGAGTCCACTCTGCTGGCTTCCTACGGAAAGGTAAGACCCAATTCACATACGAGAACATGGGAGGAGTTCTCGGGATCTTGCGACTGTGGACCGCAGGGAGGGCTACTATCATTGTGGTGAAAGGGGTCATATCAATTGGAACTGCATGAAGCTCAAAGTTGAGAAGGCCAAAGGTAAGGATGATCAGGAGGATCTCATGGCAATGGAAGATCTCATCATCACAGCAATCGACGCAGAGGAACCTTGTGGCATGTGTCATGATGGCAATTGGGTCATGGACATAGGGACCTCGTATCAAGGTGTATATCGGGCCGGGCCGGGCCGGCCCGCGACCCTGGTCAACTGGGTTTGACCGGGTCCGTTCCGGGTCGGGCTCAACCCGAAGAGAGCGGCGGGCCGTGCAGGCCCGGCCCAGTCAATAAATAATCCGACCCAGCCCGAGCCCATGTCCCGGTCAAGGTAGGACCGGGCCGAACCGGTCTGCCTCCGGGCCGGCCCAATTTTTTTATATAAAAAAATAAAATAAAATAAAATTATATATATATATATTTATTTATTTATTTATTTTATTTATTTATTTATTTATTTATTTACTTTTTTCTGACCGGCCCGGTTTATTTTTTTTAATATATATATAAAAGTAAATAAAAAAATTGGGCCAGCCCGACCCAACCCGAAATCGGCCCGGACCCGTAACGTTGCACACCGGGCCTGGCCGGTCTTACGGGCCAATTTTGTCGACCCAGACCGGACCTGCAGAGGAGGTGGGCTGAGCCGGTCTGGGTTTAACCGTGCCAGGTCCGTGGCGGGTTCCGGGCTGGCCCGCCTATTTAGACACCTTGAGCTTCGTATTACGCCACTCCATATAGGAGGATCTTCACGTCATACCACGGTAGAAGGTTTGGACATGTGAAGATGAGCAACAAGAGGACAGCTCCATTTGTAGGAATCGGTGATATGCACTTGACAACTGAGCTTGGTGAAAAGCTCGTTCTCAAGGATGTGCGACATGTATCGAGTTTGCGCTACAACTTGGTTTCGGTAGGGAGGCTGACGGATGATGGTTGTCGCAATTTTTTGGGGACAAAGATTGGATGCTTACAAAAGATTCCCAACAGCTGGCTTGAGAAGATTTATGTTATGGCATATACAGGCTCAAGCCGCTAAGTTGTACAGACAGGCCACAGATATCGGATGGAGTCTCGCGGGATATTCGACAGGAGTTGGATCATCGAAAACTTGCTGAGGAGGGGCTTCGAGATACTTTGAGGATTACAGAGGATTCGGTTCGTCGAGACAAAGCGATGAATTATGATGAGCCAAATATTGAGGGTCAGTATGTCGGTCCTAAGACAACTAGTCGGTGTCCAGGTAGGGGGTGCTTCATGGATCCGATTTTGGCGACGGATGGTTTGCCAAAGCTTCACGGAGCGACATTGGTTTTAGCAGTTTGAGGCCAGGGAGGAGATCAAGGTTGGCAGCAAACTCAATCTGAGACGGGAGCGTCACCATTCACACAGATTCGGGGGAGTTATGGGCCATCGACAACATGCCTAGTGTGCGATGTTCTGCTCGAGGACGCATGTGTATGGAGGAGCTTTAAGTTCGAACATGAAGGTGGACAGATTCAGGAGTTCGAATCTCGGTAGAATTGTACCATCCGCTTGGTTGGGTCAGCTAAGGGTAAAGAAGCTTGTCGGAATGTTAACTCATTTTAGTAGAAGACGGAAGTCGGGGATAGACATCCAAGACTCATGGTAAGGCTGATAGTCAGGGACTTTGGTCTCAGCCATGTCATTGATGTTGGCAGGATCCCAATGGTACGCATGGCAGCTAGCGTCGAGGTGACAGTCGAGGAGCTAGAGACAAAGAAAGATTCAAAGTAACTCAGGAGATCGGAGATCGGTGGCATGGAAGAGCAGAAACTTTGTCGCTATGTAACATGCATGGAGTCCAATTGAGAAGCCATGGGGTCAACTCCCTCTCATCAGACTGAAAAGGGAGATTGTTGGGGTCCAGTCTGGATTTGGTGAATTTTGGAGCCCAAATATGGTCAAAGATTTGATTTGATATAATTTAGAAATCTACATTAAATGTAAGATTTGATTAGATTTTAAATTTGTATCAAATATTAAATTTAACCATATTTGGACGTCCATAATTGGTATTAGGATATTTTAGGTAGAATATGATTCTTATTTTAAGGTTTTCAATTTAAGAAATCCTATTATGACCTAAAATAGGATTTTTCATCCTATAAATATAGGAGGAGGGTGGAGGCACAAAGTATAGTACAAGTTAGAGATTCGGGTGCTCGTCCACAGGAAATCTAAGATAAATTCCATGCTTTGCTCTTAGGATTTTGCCATCTAAGACAAAATGAAGAAAGAGATCTAATCGAGGAGTTGTCGCCTTAACTCAGGGAGATTGCTACGGGTTGATGAGTAATTTTAGTTGTAATCTCTTTTTTTTCTTCTTGAGTGTGGTTAGGGGGTTGAATCTATTAGGACAAAGGGTTCAACATTAAATATTTTAATCTTATAATTTTACCTGAGTTATAAAGGTTGAGATTTGTCCAGGTGACGTAGTCACCACCATATACTTGTCTTTATCTGTGATTGGTGTCCGTTAAACAGGGATTGGTTATCTCAGGTGGGTTGGCCTAAAATTTTTGATGCTGGCACCCTCAGACACGGTGTCGAAATGCTTGTAGGGCATGTCTGATTTCCAAAACTTATCTTATTGGGATTGGTGATTAGTGCTGATGGCCTATGTATTGATGAAGAGAAGATTCGAGCAATTCGCGATCGGCCTACACCAAAGATAATGACTAAAGTTTAAAGCTTCCATGGCCTCACCAACTTCTACTAAAGATTTATCCAAAACTTCAGTTCTATCATGATGTCAGTGACAAAATGCATGAAAATATGCAGATATTTCCAACATTCAATGTTGCTGATCTTTATGAGTATTTTCCTCGTGGCGAATCGCTTTATTCTGACAAGAACTCGGGGACGAGTTCTCTTGAAGTATGGGAGACTGGTATAGCGTAGAATCCTAACCCCTCTAGGATTTATATTTATTTTTATTCATATTTTTCCTTTTTAGGCTTTATTTTTTTGATAGAGTTGTTAATATCCTATTTCTTTTATGACTCTTATTTTGACTCTATTTTTTTATTAGGATAGATTTTATCTTTAATTTTTATAATATTTGATTAGGATTATAATTTATCATAAAAGTACTATAAATAGGAGCATTTTGTATCCGGTTAGATAACACCTTTTTAATTAATAAAAATTCTTATTTGAGTTCTGGGATTGTTCTCTAATTTTTTTGGTTGTTGACTCGACTATTCCGGGGATTCAGAAGTCCCTGGCTTGAGGTATTCAAGCAACCTTCGTGCAGACCCCTCACCAGGACATCCGTCGGAGTTTTTGCGGCACCGCTTTGCTTACACCTAATAATGTGGTCCAGTTATCGTCATCACAGATCAACTTGGTCATTGCCAGACATAAAGGTAAGCATTTTCCACCATCACGCTATGTCATAAAGGATACTGTATCGATATTGGATATAGGATAAATACAAAGATAGTAAATACAGAGTAAAATATATGTATAAATATGAATATTTTGAACGAAGTGTGACATCAACTATCTCCAAAATACTAAAAGGCCCTATGAATCATGACCCGACCTTTCCTCTTCTTGCAAATCAGATGGTGCCTCTCACCTGTGAGCTTCAGTAACACTAAATCTTTGATCTTAATAACAAAATAAATATCTAAGAAATCACACATGCAAAACCTATAATCAACTTAAAGCACTAAACGTTCAATTACCTTAAACTCTAAGGATCTCCAATAGCTATTTGCCTTGTGCCTATGCCGTTATTGTGCTACTTTGAGCCTCTGTCAGATCTGTAACACCCATTTCTCGATATCAGTATTTTATACAGATGTGCTTTAGACCATACATATATTTTACTAGTTTGCACATATTGTCTTCAAGTCCTTTGACGATAAATTCTTCTAGTTGCTTCATGTAAATCTCTTCGTCATATCTCTATTCAGGAATATTATTTTAACATCCATCTAATGAATCACAAGCTTATGAATTTCACCTAGAATGATAAGCATCCTAATAGTTATCATCCGCACAACTAAAGCATATGTATCAAAGTAGTTAATCCCCTGCTTCTGAGCAAACTCTTTAGCCACAAGCCTTGACTTAAACTTATCGACAGTTCCATCGACTTTCATATTCTTCTTAAATATCCATTTACATCCGATGGATTTTTCTCGTTCAGAAAGATTGACCAACACCCAAGTGTTATTGGATTTAATGGAGTCAACCTCATCGATTGCCTCCAACCAAAAAATAGCGTCTCTGGTCTTCATCGCCTTATCATAAATAGATCTGCTTCCACATGATGGGTGACAAAGTCTTCTCTGAAGTCTTTCGTCCTCCTCACTAGTTTCCTTTATGTTTACAATATTCTTTAAAATATTTTATAGAATAATATTCTTGTGCCTAGCGAACTTATCTTTAAAGAATTAAGCGTCACGAGATTCAATAAATTTATTTTATTCAAAATCATGGAACCTACGAGCTTCACCCTTCTCGACATATTCCAGGAATATTGTCTTCATAGTCCTCGTTCCAGCTTCTAGATCTTGATGTCAAGAAGCTTTACATCACCAAGACACCCCCACACTTGAATGATATTCAAGTTGGGTCTGACTTTGAACCGAAGATCATGAGAAATAATGTCTGATTTTGGAAACAGTACTCAATTGAGAACAAACGTAGTTGTAAGCACAACTACATAGAATTCATCATCTTTGTTGTTCGCAATTAAAGTAAGTTTGGGAAAAATTTGTTCAACAACAAACAAAAAACTACAAAGAAATCCTAGACAGAAAATCTAAGTAGAATATTTTTTTATCAGGGAAATGTGACGATGGAGATCGAGTACTACAGTAACTCATTTACTCCGTTGATGGTCTAACGAGGGAATACAGATGCTCTCTTCTCTCTTCTCTCTCTTGAGCTTGTGTACACGTACGTTGCTCGCCTGGAGGGGTATGGTATCTGAAGCAAAAAACCCAGCCCTTTGGAACGTCCAAGTTTCTCCTATTTATAGCCATCATGATGATGGGATATAGGTGCCGCATGTGCTTCTATTTGGTAGGCACAGGGAGCTCCTTACAGAATACGGTTGCAACTATAGCCACATACAATAGACAGGTTGCCACGTGTATGTGACTTGGTTAGCTTGACATGCGGTCCACACTTAGTTGGAGAGAATTACTTCAGTCACAACAGAAAGAATTTGTCTCAGAAAACCATGCCACGTTGGACGCATGGAGTCTGGAACACATGGGGCCAGAGATGCATGGAACGCAAGGAGTCTAGAATGCATTAGGACAGAGACGCATGGAACGAATGGAGTCTGAAACGCATGTGTCCAGAGACACATGGAACACATGGGGCCAAAGATGCATGGAATGCATGGAGTCTGTAACGCATAGGCCAGAGACATCTAGAACACATAAGGCCAAAGACGCATAGAACGCATGGGACCAGAGACGCATGGAACGCATGGAGTCTGGAACACATGGGGCTAGAGATGCTTGGGATGCTTGGAGTCATAGACGCCTGGAATGCCTGGGGCCTTTATCGTGTTTCACACGTGATGCTGCACCCCCGTTAGGAGTAAAGTTTATGCTGACGTAAGGTTTTGTTGTTTAGCGTACCCACATTTTTTGAGGCATTCAGAAAGTCCATTTTGTCAGGATTCTGTGTCAGACATAATCTTGTGTCAGGCCTTTATGTGGCCAATATTAGGGCATATAGATGTTGCTTTTTCTTGGCCGTATGGTCATTCTGCGGTCTGATTTCTTCTAAGTCGATCTTGGGACGTATGTTAGTTGGGCGCATGAATCTAGATTTTACATGCTTCTACAAGACCTCCTTCAAAGTTTCAAAAATGATAAGTTTGGAATACTTTGAACAAGAAGCATGGTCGAGCACTTTCGTCCACATAGTTGTGATGCCACATAGGCACGTTGCCGCATAGGTACGTTGCCGCATAGGCACTTTCGCCAAGCTGTCAGATCATTAAATACGGAGATTTGGCTCGATCTCTGAGGAGATTTCTTGGGACTCTGAGTCAACGACAGTTTTTTTAGGAGATAAATATAGATCACGCAAATTGAGGTATCAGGTTCATCCTCATAACTGTCTGGTTTATTGCCTCGATCTTCTTACGCGCCCTAGAAGCCTATAAATAGGAGGCTAGGAAGGAGAGAGAACTTTTGTTTCTCAGCTTCCCTCTATTTTGTGAAAGAAGATGCCTAAGGATATTGTATACCTCGTCGAAGGGTTTGTCAAGAGCGACGTCAATCCATGGCCCCCTGATGCTGACATTCTATTTGGAGATAGGGTTGTATCATGATGGCAGGGACACAGAGACACAAGTATATGGCCTTGCAGCGTTGATGAGAAATTATCTAGAACACGCGCAAGCCCCTCGTAAAGTTCTGCCCTATGGATGAGAAATTATCTACAACATGCGCGCAGAGCCTATATGTGGCTTGGCCGCATGGATGGAAACTTATCTACAATATGCACGCAGAGCCTATTTGTAGTTTAGACGCATGATGAGGAATCAGTCAATCTGTAGCTTGGACGCATGGATGAGACCTTCTCTTTCTCATGCGTGCGGACTTAGCTATCTCGAGACGTCCCCTCATGTGTGTGGCAGCGACCTGGAAGCAGCATATGGCCGCTAAACACTTTTGCAATCTTCGTTGAGACTAATATATGTTATCTTTATGCAAGTTTTATCACCTTTTGCGGTGCCAATGATGGAGCATGGAAGAATATCATAGAACTGGTCATTCGAAGAGAATGCCAACCTTACGCGACAGTTCTGCCAAGAACTGATCCAGGAGACGAGAGTGAACATCCTGCGACATCCACGGAGCTGTCCCTATTTATGCATCGTGCTAGCTGTATTTCTTTCCTTTATGCGGCTTGCTACCGGCTGGGGGCCTACGGTGTCGATGGTAGAATTTGGATTAATTGTTATTCCTGTCTTCGATCTTCCCATATGGTTGTAGTGTGCCTGATCCTGCTCCTGCCTTGCTATCTATCAGTATGGATTTTTTCCATATAATGAGGTTTACACTGTGGAGGGATGATCCAGAATGTATTGCTGCATGTTGCTGGCTTCACTTGTGTCAGTAGCAAAAACAGCACGGAGGGGCGCCTCTAATGGAAAAGGTTCGTATCAGCGAGACTTCATGGAAACCCTTAAAAATAGATTCTTTCATATGTACTCATGACCTTGAATATTAATGAAAAAAACCCTTAAAATGAATTTACATTATATGTATTCATAATCTTTAATATTAATCAATAAAGTCTCTTCTTTTCCAGAATTTCTTCTTGTATTTATCATTTTTACATGTTGTGGACTTTGGGTATTATGCTAGAGGTAGATATAGCACAACACCGTAGTTTGTTAAGGGTGTCCAACTAGGGGACTTTTTATTGGACCTATTACCATATGCGCACATTGATGCAAGTAATAAGTTCGAAGCAAAAATTCGACCAGAGACGATATAGACGTGATAGATTTTGTGGACCCATTACTTCTTACGCACTTGAGTGCAAATAATATATTCGAGACAAGCCCTGCCAGAGGTGATATGGACGTGGCAGGTTTTCTGGACTTAATACCGCTGGCGTACTTAGAGTTAAGTACGGGTGATAAGTTTAGATGATGACTGATATAAGAGGTATTATGGACATGATAATCGATAGTAAAGTAGAGAGGTTTGCTCAGAGGTAAGAAGTACATGGCAAACTCTACTGGGGATGATGTGAGGACGATAGCTCAGATGTAACATGGACATGAGCTAATCGATAGTCATACCGAGAAGTTATGTACGATCATGGTATTTTTGTGGAAGAAAAAGGAAACGAGCCAGAGGTAATATGGACATAGTTATTTTCTTTGGATGGGAAACTTGGGCATCTCATAGTTCAGAGGTAATATGGATATGAATTATTTATTTTTGTTGAGGATATACCATTAGGGGATCTTTGGTAGATATATTATTTTTTGCGCACTGGAGTGCAAGTAATAAGTTCAAAATGAAACCCTATCAGAGGTAATATATATGTGATAGATTTTGTGGTCTCATTACTTCTTGCGCACTTGAATGCAAGTAATAAGTTCTAAACAAGCTATGTCAGAGGTGATATGAATGTGACAGATTTTGTGGACTTAACACCGCTGGCGTACTTAGAGTTAAGTACGGGTTATAAGTTTAGATGACGACTGATATCAGAGGTAATATAGACATGATAATCGATAGTCATACAGAGAGATTTTCTCAGAGGCAATATGGATATGGCAAACCCTAGTCATATATAGAGATTTGCTCAGAGGTAATATGAACATAAAAAACCCTGCTGGGGATAACGGTTAGGACAGTAGTTCAAATGTGATATGGACGTGAACTAATGCCCAAGGGAGCTTGTTATGAGTGGTATACCCAAAAGTGTGGATAGACCTGAAAGGTAGCTTTGCTGGAGAGCTTTTTGAGGATCCACTATTTGTTGCATATTAAGGATTCCTGAATATGCAAGTCCTGAATACAGACAATGGCTTTCATCAAACTTTTTGAAGAGAACTACATATTGTGCTTACACACTTGCTGGGGATGAACAACAGGGAACGTACACTGTATATTTTGTTGTCCAGCTGATAGTAAAGGGAGTACAAGTTAAGCTTAAACATAGTATTTTTTGAGGAACTTGCCATTGATATGCATCATGAGAAAGTCGTCATTAGGTTTTGCGAGCCAGTAGGCACCGTTGGAGAACACAGACTCCAAAATAAACAGACCCTCCTATTTAGGTTGGAATTTATCGATCGTCTTGTGGGTCATAACCATCAGTCTTCTTACTGTCAAGACGAGGTCACCCACTTGGTAAGTCATCTTCTTGACCCGTTTGTTGAAGGTTCCTGAGAGGCGCGCTTGGTACAACTTAATGCATTATTGAGCTATAAGAGACGTTTCTCATCGAGCGCTTCTAACTCTTGTAGCCGTCGGTGGTGATTATCGTCAACTGTCAATCGGTTGGACAGAGCCACTCGGAGTGACAGAATTTGGATCTCGAGTGGGAGAACCATTTTGCTTTCGTAAACCAAGGAGAATGGTGTGCTGCTAATAGGTGTTCGGACCATTGTACGGTAGGTCCAAAAATATTCATCCAGCTTCTCATTCCAGTCGCGCTTATTAGATGAAACAAACTTCTTAAGTAGCTTTATGATGGTGTTTTTGAATGCTTCTGCTAGACTATTCGTTGTTGCATTGTAGGCAGTCGAGGCTATATTCTGGATTCGATTTTTGTCACAAAATCGATAAAAAGCATGACTTACAAACTGTGGACCATTGTCGTAGATGATCCTCCGTGGCAAGTCAAAGCGGTATATGACCTGATGCTTGACAAAGCTGATCACGTTTGAGGTCTTGACTTCAGCGAGTGGAACAGCTTTCGCCCATTTGGAGAAGTAGTCGGTGATAGCCAAGAAGAACAGATATCCCTTAGAAGAAGGTGGACTAATTGGCCCGATAATGTCCATTCTCCATGCTTCAAACGGCTAAGATGCTACTGTTGGGTGTAAAAATTCTGAGGGCTGGTGGATAAAGGCAGTGTGGATTTGGCACGCTTGATACTTTCTCGCATAGTCAACAACCTCAGTTACCATTGTCAGCCAATAGTAATCCATTCTTCGAAGACGGTCCTGTATCTTAGGTCTGGACTGATGGGCACCGCAAACCCAGTCATGAGCCTCGCGGAGAGCCTGCTTCTGTATTCGATAGGCATCGTAGCAGAAGACCTTCATAGAAATGACGATATAATATTTTGGTAGCTATATCGTAATAGAACCAGAAGGAACGTCTTCTGATGGAAGTGGTTTCCTTTGGGTTCTCGAAAAGAATTCCATAGACTGCGTAGTCGATGAAAGGGAGCCTCCAGTCTTGGATGTCAGTGTCTACTTCCGTTGTGTAGCTTAGACACATACAGAGATTATTTTTTGGGTAGACCAGCTCTTGACCGACCACAGGGATCTGCTGATAGATTTTGACCGGGATTGCCAGGGAGGCAACGAGGCCGGCCAGGACATCAGCCTAAATGTTATATAGTCGAGGGATGTGCTCTATGAAAAAACCCTAGAAGGTGGAGATTATTTTGAGCACGGCTTGGTGGTAGGGAATCAAGTCTTCGTGCCGGACCTCGTACTCGTCCTGTACCTGACTAACTATCAGCTTGGAATCGTCGTAGGCCACCAGGTAGTCTACTCCTACTTGTTTAGCGAGTTAGATCCCAATGACAAGAGCATTGTACTCTGACACATTATTGGAGCATGGCTTTGTAAGGGAGTAAACACAGTGGAAAACCAAATCGTCTGGGGAAATCAGTACTATCTTGACGCCAACGACATTATTGCCTTTGGCCCTGTTCTTAAAGCACCATAAAAGAACATTCGCCAAGCGGCTTTTATGCTGGTGGTCAAGTTTTAGTCCGTTACTTCGTCTGGGATCTCCTCGTATAGATTCGAGGTTTTTAGTACATGATAGACTGCCAAAAAATCTGCCAATGCTTGGCCTTTGACCGCATTTTGTGGGAAAAATATCATGTCATATGGCCACATCAGTATTTCCCATGTAGCTAGGCGAGAGTTGATCGCTCCGGGTTTAGTCATAAGGATACTGAGAGGATTAACTTGCGAGATCACATTGATGGTTTGTCCTTCCACATAATATTGGGTCTTCTTAATGGCAAAGACCAGAGCGAGGCACTCCTTCTCAATAGGGTTGTATTTGTGCTCTGCGTCGACCATCATTCTACTGAGGTAGTAGATGGCTTGTTCGTGACATGCATCACTTTTTTAGGCTAGCAGAGCTCCGAGAGACTGAACCATTTTTTGCACATATAACAAGAAGGATCTTTCCATAACGGGGGCCACCAATACTGGAGGGTTCATGAGATACTCCTTGATGTCGTCAAAGGCATACTGGCATTCTTCTTCCAGATAAAGGAGATTCCCTTCTTCATGAGTTGAGTGAACTGATGACAACGTCCAGAGAGGTTTGATATGAACCTCCTGATGTATGTCAGTCTTCCTTGAAATCCACGAAGTTCTCTAAGGTTCTTCAATGGGTGTATTTCAAGGATTGCTTTAGTCTTGTCGGGGTCTACTTGGATACCCTCCGAAGTTATGACAAAATCTAAAAATTTGCCGCTGGAGACTTTAAGGAAGGATTTGGTGGGATTTATTTTGAGCTGGTGCGCACGCATCTGGTCGAACACAGTCTTCAAGCCTCGGAGGTGATCATCTTTAGAGCGAATCTTGACAGCGATGTCATCAACGTAACACTCAACTGTCTTTCATAGATGTTCACAAAAGATGATGCTCATAGCTCGCTGGTATGTAGCCAATGCATTCCTCAGAACAAATGGCATAACTGTAGAGCAGTACACTCCTAACGACATTCGAAACGATGTATGCTTCTCTTCATCAGGAAATATCTTGATTTAATTGTATCCTGAGAATCCGTCAATGAAGGACATGCGCTCGAAGCCACAAGTATTGTCGATCATTATATCTGTGATCGGGAGAAAAAACTCGTCCTTAGGGCATGCCGTATTCAGATCACAAGAGTCGCTGCAGATTCGAATCTTTTCATTATTTTTTATGACATGCACGATATTGGCTACCCAATCTGGATATTGTTCCTCACGGATGAAGCCACTAGCTATCAGTTTATTGATTTCAGCTTCGATGGCATTCATGATGTCCGGCCAGAATTGTTGTTGTTGTTGCTTGACCTGCTTAGCGTTTGGTAAGATATTGAGTTTGTGGACCGTAATTTGGAGATCCAGTCCTGGCATGTCTTTGTAACTCCAGGCAAAGACATCAATGTACTCCCTGACTAGCTGTAGTAGTAATTTTCGATCATCATCGGATAAACTTTTGCTGATGAAGATAGGTTTAAGGGAGGATTCGTCACCTAGATTGATTGATACGACTTCATCCTCAGTGGAAGATTCTCGTTCCTCAAACCATATCTCCCATTATGAGTCTAGGTGTTGGGTCCACGATTCTATTCGAATAGTTCAGGTGAGTCCTCGTCATCTTTCTCAGGGTCAGCTGACACCATAT
Source organism: Iris macrosiphon (assembly GCA_036927795.1). NCBI lineage: Eukaryota > Viridiplantae > Streptophyta > Magnoliopsida > Asparagales > Iridaceae > Iris > Iris macrosiphon. Next base: position 13,826,202 of record JAYESA010000017.1, on the reverse strand, counting down.
TAGCAAACAATGTTTGTTTGAGCATCTCCCTGATACTGATACTGATATCGGAGTCCCAAGTGGAAAATTCTGAAGAGTGAGAGTGTAACTCATCTTCTTTATCCGTACCTTCAAGGGTCGTGGGAGACGTGATGTATCCTAAGCCATGCTTGGTCTTATGGTAGTAATCCCCGGGCTTGCTTGCAGGAGCGTGCAGACGCAGAGGCATCCGTCGGCCTTTGCCGTAGTTTATGCCCCTAACGGCTTTCAGATCGTATCTCATCTTCTGGATAAGGTGCTTGGTTTGAGAGTTGTACCGGTGAAGTGGTATTTTTTGGTGTCGAGTTCTAGATCCAGTTCCTCTGGGACGGAGGATTAGGGACTTTCCACTCTGCCAAAGATGATGAGTTTGTCTCCCATATTCCATGCTGGAACTATGAAGTATGAGTTTTGACTGGAGAGAATTTGGTTTACTACATAGATGGTAGTCACCTGTGTATGCAGGTACAAGCCTAGAATGTGCTTAATAGAATATAATATGCTGAGATATGTAACATCCAAGTAGTTCAAAGTTAACCATTTATCCATAAACTAAGGTATCTTATCCTCAGGAATTACATCGTCAACAGAAGGAACGTTAGCATGAGCGGCTACGTACTCCTCTAGTTCTTCTTTCCCGAGATCTACCCCCAGTGCGAGCGACGATTTCGGAGGTCTCCTGTGCAGCTTTACTACTAGAGGTTCAGAAGTCATAGTAGGTGCCGGATCTTCCTTTAACGGTCAACTCAGTCTATGAAAGCGAACGACCATAGGTTTGGGTGCTTTCTTATGCAGTTTAACCATGGGGAGAGGGGCTGTGTTGGGAATGCGTGCTTTGAGATAGACTCTCAAGGGCTCGTCCGATGTTGTCCCGGTCTCTTCCTCATCGTTGGTATCATTGCCACATTTATCTTGGTGGACTAGCTTATAGAGGATCGAGTCAGAGTAATAGGCCTCAACCCCTTTGAATGGATCAACGTCGGCAAACTCTGTCTTGAGGACTCCATGATTGTCCACATACTTCCAGCACTGGTACAGGGTCGATGGTATGATTGGAGCGAATTACAAGCACTGACAGTAATTCTATACATATTGACAAAAACTATAATACAGTGTAAAGAAATACAAGATGGATATAAATACTGGCAATAAGAAATACAGGAGATAATAAAATACTAGAAATAGAAATGCTGGAGATAATGTCATCGTCAATGGTATACTAGCAATGAACAGAAATACAAGTACATGCTAGAATAATGAACCAAATATAAGTGAATGCTAGAATAATAACTAGAATATAAGGAAATGCTAGATCAATAATTAGAAATACATGTATAGACTATCTAGCTAAGTGTGTAAAATATTAGCATATCATGTGATCGGCTTGGGACTGATCAGGCTTGTTATGTATGACTAGCTATGATTCATGTAAGGTCAAGCTAACCATCCAATTATCTATGATGCAAGCAATAGTCAGGCTAATCATACATAGCAGGCTATGAGGCATGTAATGGTCAGGATGCACCGACGTGAGGTGTGGGTGAGCTATGATTCATGTAGAGTTGGGTATGATCACATAATCTACTAATGTCTCCCCGTCCCCAGCTAGCACGATGGATTCCAATTCTGACTCCTTGTGACATGTCTCGATGATGCCAACTCGTATGTACATAGTGTCAGAATTATGTATGCTATACAACTAGAATCATAGAGATGATCAATATAATAAAAACTGTCAAAGAATATACTCACCTGTGGTCCTTTGCGGGAAATACCGATGTCATGTTTTCAAAGTCTTGTCTGAATAATCCAATAGTCCTATAGATATTATTTAATAATAATATTGCATCAGTTGATACACTAACATATACACAATCATAAATACACTGAACTCAGAGACTAAGCTAGGGGTGACACTGGTCATCTAACAGGGTCAACGTACGTCTAATTGCACGGGTGTCATATCTCAATTGATGTGAATAATCAGGCAGTCAATCACTAACACATGTCTAGCCAGTACGTCAGTGTACACACGGCAGACAGTTCACTAACATACAGGGTCACATGGTATATGCAATTATACGAAAAAAAACCACAGTTAACCTAGGGTCATACAGTATAAATATATATAGTCATAACTAGTATTTAGCATTTAATTCCTTATATATATATATATCCATATATTTATATATGTATCAATTTGACTGTTATACACATACGCATAAGTATACGCATACGAGTTTTGGTTTATTTGTATGGTCTCTTGCAATCAATATCTAATAAACTTGTCATGAAGCAACACGCTAACTTCATAACATTTCACGCTAACATATACACAATCATGAAGAGAACACTCGAACCTGCACGCACGTAAACTAGGGGGCGTTCAACGTCGAGGTGGCGCTCGATTGCATCACAGAGAGGCTCGGCTGCTCCTGCTGCTGCTGTTCAGACGAGGATCGTTGGTTCAGCGTCGAGGGAAGTTCAGCGGGCTGTCGTATTGTCGAGTCGTCGAGGAGTGACGTTCCGTCGTCGAGGGGAGGCTGCTCTTCATCGACGGGAACGTTCAGGCAAAGTCGTGCAGCTGTGCTGTCAAGAAGGAGGAAGGGAAGTCTGGTCGAAGGAGGTCGGGTGGTCAAGTTCACCGGGTTCAGGCGATCGACAGGGTCGCTGTGGATGGGTGTTGTTATCGTCTGGTCGAGAGGGGATGGAGATGATAGTGATGGTGGTTCAGCCGTTGATGGGAGGTCAGGTTCAGGCACGTGGTCTGCTTGGTGGAGGACTGGTTCAGTCGTAGAGTCGAGTTTACCGGGCTCCGGTGATGATAGCGAAGTCTGGATCCAGTCGGTCGGCGTTGTCAATCTCCGGTCAGTCAGGTCTGCGAGCAGGGAGAAAGGGGGCGGTGGTGCTGGCGGTGAGCAGCGGTTCAGGGAGGAGGGCTCAGGCCGTCGGGTTGGGCTCTGGCGGTCTGCGAGCAGGGGATAGCCGGACACAACTTCCGGTCGGCGGATTGACAGAGGGAAGAAGGTTAACAGGAGGGGGTGAGGGTTACGGCTAGGTTTAGGTATTGGGGTGATGGTGAAAAAATAAAAAAAAGTTATATATATATATATATATATATATATATATATATATATATATATATATATGTGTGTGTGTGTGTGTGTGTGTATGGGAAAATAGGGTTAGGTGTTGACCTAGGTAGTTGGGTCGGTCAATACTCCTTGGAAAGGGCTTTTACTTCTACATGTTGATATTTGGAGGGCTAGAATTAGGTTTGAAAAGGATGGCTAAGGTTTAATGAGGGATTGATGTTGAGTGTTATATACTCCAAAATTATGGGAAAAATTACATGATCGATCAATGAAAGAAAATGGGGTTTCTTTATGTGTTGGGTCCAATGGGATATGGACACCTCAATGCACTTTTGCATAAAAGTGCCCAACAATTAGAAAATTACACAAAGTGGAATATTTGGATTAATTTAATTAAAATTAATATAATTGGTGTTCTAAAATTAATTGAAAGTATAAAGGGTTAAAATTAGGCGGGACATAAGTGTCATGAATGAAGAAGACTCATAATAGAATATTATCATAATTTGGGTTGCTCAAAATGGATCAAGATTGTGTCTCCAATTTTGATTGGAACGCACAAAGGTGCAAAGTTAAATTTATTTAGAATTAAATATAATTATTTGTGACGAATATGGTGTGATTAAAATAAAACACAAGAGGACATAGTTATCAGTTACACAAGGATCAAAATAGAAGGCTGGCACGTCTAGGACAAGGGTGTGAAATTTGTTGAAAGGCAAAAGCTAGGGTAGCGCTCCCAATATCGAAGCAATGGTAAGGTACAACAATCCAAAAAATCACAGCAATTAAATATAAATAAATATTATACAATATTAACACATCAAATTAAATAAATAAAAAGATGAAAATACCCCTATTCTGAAATATGGTAGTGACAAGTCTACCCTCCTTAAAAGAATTTCGTCCTCGAAATTGAAATAAACTAGCACAAGAACAAACAATCAAACAAAAAAAAGTATACCTCAAGTCTCGAAGAGATACGGATACTGCTCGCATATTTCATCCTCTCTCTCCCAGGTTGACTCGCCTGGAGAGTGATGTCTCCATGCAACACGAACCGAGAAAATAGTCTGGTTCCGCAATACCTTCTCTCTACTATCCAAGATTTCTACGGGATATTCAGGATAGCTGAGCATCGATCCAACCTCGGTCTCCGAGTGATCTAGTACATGACTAGGATCTGCCACGTACCATCTCAGATGCGACACGTGGAACACGTCATGCACTCCATCTAGAGCAGGCAGTAAGTCCAGTCTATAGGCCACTGCATCGACCCTTGCAAGAATATTGAAAGGTCCGATGTATCGTGGACTAAGCTTTCTGCCTCTACCAAAATAAATTATGCTCCGTGTCAGAGAAATCTGTAGGAATACCAGATCGCCAACCTAGAACAAACCATCTTAACACGCAATCTAAAACAAAATAATCACAAACCAAAATAACAAAACCTATACCTGAAACTCTAGGGGTCTACGGTGGCTTCAGCCTAATATCGTTGTCTGTCCTGTGCCACTCGCAGTCTGTCTCTGATGAGTTTCACCTTTTCTGCTGTATCCACGACTATTTCTGGTCCAAACAAAGCTCTCTCTCCAATATCATCCCAAGATAATAGCGTATGATACCTCCGTCCATATAAAGCCTCAAATGGTGATATCTCAATACTGGCCTGGTAGCTGTTATTGTAAGCAAACTTTACTAGGTGTAGATGATCCTCCCAAGAACCTCCGAGATCCAAAACGCAAGTGCGTAGCATATCTTCAAGAGACTGAATAGTCCTTTCAGACTTTATGTTTGTCTGGGGGTGATACGCGGTACTGAACTTGAGCTGAGTGCCCAAGCTAGCCAGCAGACTCCTCCAGAAATGGGAAGTGAAACGACTATCCTGATCTGAGACGATACTCATAGGAACCCCATATAATCTGATAATTTGCCGCACGTACATCTCTGCTAGCCTCTCTGTCGATGTACCCACATTGAATGGTAAGAAGTGGGCTGATTTGGTCAACCTATCTACGATGACCCAAATTGCGTCCTTTCCTCCTGGAGAACGTGGAAGCCCTGAAATAAAGTACATAGTCACGTGCTCCCACTTCCATTCTGGAATGGGTAAAGGTTGAAGCAATCCACCTGGCCTCTATCGATCTGCCTTTACCTCCTGGCACACTAAACACCGGGATATAAAGCGTTCTACCTTGCGCTTTATACCATACCACCATACGTGCTCCCTCAGATCTTGATACATCTTGTTGGAACCGGGATATATCGAGTACTGAGAGCGATGTGCCTCCTGTAAAACCTCTTCGCGTAGATCTCCACTCGGCACACACATCCTCGTACCATACCGTAAAGATCCATCATCCGCAATAGTGAAATCATTTGTCAATCTTGTCCGAACTTGTGCCCTGATATTCCTCAGAGTCTCATCATCATACTGTTCAGCTTTAATTATATCCATCATCTCTGATTGTATTTGCAATCCCCACATCTGAATCTCTATACTTGGAACTAGCACTTCAATCTCCAAACTCTAAAGATCGGCCAATAAATGTCTATTTGTTGTCAAGTACATAGCCATCGGATACCTGCTCAAGGTATCGGCGACTACGTTGGCCTTTCCTGGGTGGTACTATAATGAGATGTCAAAGTCTTTCATCAACTCCAACCACCTCCTCTGTCTCATGTTCAGCTCCTTCTACATAAATATGTACTTTAAGGTCTTGTGGTCCATGAAGATCTCCACACGATTGTCACGCCCCAGTCCCAAATTATGAGGGACCCGGCCATGTGGCATTGGCCAGCTGACACGTCTCCGAGGAAATACCTAATTTATTTGGACCCCATGAGATATGCTATGCTGTCCTAAAATACTAACAAGTCTAGTACTAGCATATAACAGGTAACATCTAATCGCATCCACAATATATCAAGGAATACTGAAATAAGTACTGGAATATAAGTGCTGAGTCTGAAATATCATAGTACAATCCAGGTATGTCTAGTGGGAACAAACCTACTACAAAAGCCAAAATAAGAGTGCTGAAATATAGCAGGACTAGAGCATCGTCTATCTAGATAAAGAAGCTCCAGCTCTAGATGGTGAGTCTACCAAAGATCAGGGGGACTCTGATGGCAGCACCTCTAGCTCCTCCTCGGATGCGTACCTCGTCTTCTGCCCAGGTCCGCACACCGTGGGTAGTATGCCTCATCTAAATCTGGAAGGGAACCAAGTCCTCAGTGGGACATAACAAGATACATAAAAGCATGCCATATATAAATACTGAATAAAGCAAATAAGGGTGTGCTAACCGTCTGAATGAATGCAATGTGAGGACCACTTAGTACGTATGGGAAAGTGTAGGCTAGACATAGGCCGACGTAATTCACCAATCGTCGTGACTGGCTAGTATATGCCACATATGCCCCCAGACCATGGGTACTCTGATAACGTCCATCTTCGAGGAGCATGGTATCTAAAATAGTATAACGTCCATCTCCGAGGAGAATGGTATCTATATAATAACGTCCAACATTCTATAGAGTATGGTATCTGCAAAAATAACAAGTGACGCCCAACACTCTAAAGAACGTGGTATCTGCAATATATACGTCCGTATCACTCCATCGAGTGCGGTATCTATATAGAAGAGATGGGTGTCCCATACGCCTACTAGTCGTCCTCCCCGCCCAATGCGGATATACAAGTCGAATACACAACATGCATACCATGTAGCTAAATGTCAAGTTACATCTTCTAGATAATCCTGATTATGTGCTAAACCGTGATGTGTGTCACACGCACCGGTAGCTAGTCGAGTACGTGAACCCGCATTCCAACATGAATTGCAATCATGATGCGTGTACAAGTGTCAGGGTCTAGTAGGATATCAGAATACCCTCGCATCTGTAGGTAGGTCTACTAATGTCTAAGTCAATTATACTACGTATCGACGCATTTGTTGACTATACCCGAGTCAATCTCGGGCGCACACAGTTATATGTATATTGTAACAGGATAACATGCAATAATTTATTAATTTAAACAGTAAAAATTTGGCAAGGTATACTTGCCAAGCAAGAGTTCTGTATAGTGCAGGCTTCCAAACAGGTGTTATGCTTAGTAGAAGAATTGGAGTTATGGTTTGGGGTGTACTGCATGGAATATATATAGGGGAAGAGGTCGGTTTACGCGCGGGGGGGTGGGGGGGTAGTTTAGTATTTAGTGGTTTCAAAACCACTGTTGTTGCTGGTTTTCTTTCTTTCCTTTGTTTTGGTTTTGGTTTTAGGAGAGTTTAGTAATAAAATAATGGTAAAGAAGAGGTGGGGAGGGGATTTGAAGTCGGCTCACACGTGCGGAGAAGGGATAGCAAAGTTGGATTTTGCTACTGTTGGTTGATATTTATTCAGAGGCGTGGGGGGGTAGGCTAAACGGGTAGTGGGTTTAGGATAGAGGGTTTCGGGTTTTACGTGCGGGTGAAAGGAAGAGTATATGCGGGGTGGGGGGAAATAAGCGGTAGTTTTGCTACTACTGCTGTTATTTCTTACTTTACGCGGGTTCGGGTGGAGCTAAATGGGTTTGGATTTAGGATAGAAAATTCTATTCTACTTAATTATATATATACATATTTATACATGCAAAAATTCTAAAAAAATTATATTGGTACATACGGTTAAACTAACAACTGTCCAAAGGGTCTCCTACATGGAATAAATTAGGAAAAATTTATAATGGCTCCATAAATTCTCTAAATGCACAAATACCTGAAATAAAAATTTAATAAAAAACTATTTTCTCTATTTAGCTTATAATTACTATAAATAAATTAATAATACAATTTTTAGAATGAGGGGTTTTACAACGCTCTTCGTACAGATAGTGTTTCCACAGCTTTAGAGCTAAGATAACTGCTGCCAACTCCAAATCGTGAGTGGGGTAGTTCTTTTCATGAGGGCGTAATTGTCTTGAAGCATAGGTAATTACTTTCCTGTGCTGCTGAAGAACGCATCCCAAACCTTTTCCTGAAGCATCACTATAGATAGTGAATCCACCTGTCCCTGATGGCAACGTTAAAACTGGAGCTGTCGTCAATCTCTTCTTCAGCTCATCAAACGCGGCCTGATATTCCTCTGTCCAGACAAAATTCATATCTTTCTTGGTCAGCCTAGTCATTGGCTCTGCAATCTTGGAGAAGTCTTGTACAAATCTCTTGTAGTATCCTGCTAGTCCGAGAAAGCTCTTGATCTCAGCTACCGAACTGGGGGTAGCCCATGACCTCACTGCTTCTATCTTCTTTGGTTAACTGAGATTCGGTTACCCGTCACCATATGTCCAAGGAATTCAACCTTGTCAAGGAAGAACTCACACTTTGAAAGCTTTCCATACAGCTCCTCATTTCTGAGAGTCTCCAAGACTATCCTCAGGTGCTCTTCGCTCTCTTCTGGGGTCTTCGAATACATAAGGATATCGTTGATGAACACCACTATGTACTTGTCAAGGTACTGGTGGAATACCTTGTTCATCAAGTTCATGAATACTGATGGTGCATTGGTTAAACCAAACGGCATTACCATGAATTCAAACTGGCCATATCTGGTCCGAAAGGCTATCTTCGGTATGTCTTCTCTCTTCACCTTCACCTGGTGATAGCCTGACCTCAAGTCTATCTTTGAAAATACCTTCGCTCGGTTTAACTGATCGAAAAGATCATCGATCCTTGGCAGCGGATATTTATTCTTAATAGTGAGGTTGTTCAGAGCTCTATAATCGATACACATGCGTACTGTGCCATCCTTCTTCGGTATGAATAATACCGGAGCTCCCCATCGTGATGAACTAGATCTCATAAAGCCTTTGTCTTGCAGCTCCTTAACTTGCTTCTTTAGTTCTTCCAGCTCGTTGTTGTTGACTCTATAGACATGTTGTAAAATAGTCTCTATACCTGGTATTAAGTCTATAGAGAATTCAACATCTCTGTCTGGCGGCAAACCTAGCAACTCCTCTGAAAATATATTCAGAAACTCCACTATCAGAGGATGTGGTAACTCCTCTTCTTCCCTCCTAGCTCCGGAAAAAGTGCCTCTGCTCTGCTTCGCTGCTCCTCTGGCAACCTCAAACTCTGGCTCTCCTGGCATTCAAAATACTACTCTGCCTCCGTGACAATCTATAGTAGCATGATGCATACTTAACCAGTCCATTCCGAGTATAAAATCGTATCCCGGAAGTGGCATGACAAGTAAACTCACGCTCAACTCTCGGCCTCCTAATGATACTCTCCGATCCTTGCAATAATCATGAACTAGGATAATGCCTCATCCGGTCATGATCTTGTAAGTCCTATCTAATGGTTCCATTTCTAAACGATGCTTAAGGATATAAGATACAGATACGAAACTATAGGAAACGCCAGAATCAAATAATTCAAGTGCTAGAATAGAATAGAGAGAAACTGAACCTGAAATCACGTCTCCAGCTGGCTCGGCCTCCTCAATCGTCATGGCGTATGCGCGTCCCTGTGGTGCTCCTCTCTGATGATACTGGTACTAAGCAAACCTCTGTTGTTGTGGTGGAAGTAGAGGTCCCCTCTGCTGGCCTTCTGGTACAGTAGGTACTCTGGCTGGTCCCCTCTGAGCTGCTGCTCCTTCCTGACGAGTCTGAATAGATGGGCAGTCCCTAAGCTGGTGTGCTGATGATCCACAGGACAAACATGTACCCAACCTCTTTCGACAATTGTCTCTAGTATGTCCTATCTTTCCGTAATACGTACAATGGGCAACGGACTAATTCTGTCTCTGTGGCTGATGTTGTTGGATGTGTCCTCGAACTGGTGCCTAGTGTTACTGATGCTGCTGCTGGTACGGCCTCTGTTGTTATTGAAAGTGTGGGCGCTTGGCCGGTCCTGTTTTACCACTTATTCCTCCAGAAGTGTCACATCCTCTCTTAGACCTGAGGTCCAAGTCATCTTCAGCAATCTGGGTATCCATTAGAATACCCTCAAATGTAGCAGTGTGTCATCCTGAAGTACGAGACTTGATCTCTCTAGTCAACCCCATCCTGAATTTTCGTGCTCGGTCTCCTGGGTCTCTAATCATCGATGGTATAAAATAACTCAAACGGCAAAACTCCACGGCATATTCATCAACTGACATGGTTCCTTGGACTAAGTCATGGAACTGACCTTCCAATGCTCCCAAAAGCTACGTCAGGAAAGAACTTCTCCTTGAAGAGTTCCTTGAAGTCCTCCTAAGTAAGTCCTTAAATGGCGAGTCTCGGCTCTGTACGATACCACGTCAGCGCGATGTCAAACATCTGACTGTCAGCGGCCTCGATCTAAAGAATCTCCAAAATCTGCGCCAAGTGCAAGTTCCTTTCTATATCCTCGAGCCATTCGTCAGCGTAGAGTATCCCCTTTGTGCCTTTAAACTCTCGAGGCATTATCCTCTTAAAGTCCACTATAGTACCTGGCTTTTGGTGCTGTTGGCCAGGATGCTGCTGTTGTCGTGCTACTCTCTCCACAGCCTGGAGAGCCACCTGATGAGCGTTCTCCATGCTCTCTCTCATCAGCTCTGTCTGCGCCTGGTGTGCCTCTGCTTGCACCCTCTGAGCCTCAGCTTGAATACGCTGAGCTTCTGCTGTCACTCTCTGGGCTTCTAATATGAGTTGGATAAGCGTGAACATATGTGCCCCGTCAGTGGGCATACCTCCGGGAATCGGTGTCGGTGGTAGTAGAAGATTGTCCGTCACAACTGGGGCAATCCTCTAAGCTGGTGGAGGAGGAATCCCAATAGCTGCAGATACTCCCACATGAACAGAAGATGTAGGAGGAACTCTAGATGTATGTTCGTCAGGTCGAGAGGTGGCAGACCTATCTAAATCTGCTGCTCCCAGCCTCAAGGACCTAGTCTTCGGCGGCATCATGAAGACAGACCAAAATAGAATCAATTAAGGTAATAGATACGATATCATCAAGGAAGGACAGTAAAATTTTAAAGGAAGCAATCATTCAGAATAGTATTGTAAGATCAAAAATTTTCTAGTTGTGATTGAGCATACTCTCATCCTAATCATATTTCCTATATCTTATCGCAGGCTTGCAGTAGTACAACTAAGTTGTCGCACAACCACGACTTCACACAACTTGTGAAGCTAGACCTTCATGGGCCACCACTAAAAATGTGTCACGACCTGCACCCAAAATTTGGGCATGAGTCGTGGGTACGTCCAGCCTACGCCGCAGCATCGGTGGTAGAACGTTATCTATGTCTCAATAAATACTAAACATAACTCACAACCTGTCAATGATATCCACTCCATAAGAAGGACAATAAAATAAACATCTCTCAACAGCTCATAATATAACTCAATCATAATAACTATAAGAAATAAATGGCACGATAAAAGATAAGAGTCACTGACATAAGTCAAGCACTCAAAAAGAGATAAACTATAGTCTAGCTGTCCAACATATATAGTCTCCACAAGTCTCAAAATAAAGTCAACATAAGTCTAAACATAATTCTCCACATAAACTCGAAATAAACCTCAATATAAGTCTCAAATGCATAAAATAATAACTATCTAAACAGATGCAGGTAGTGTCTCCTCTAAAGGAATGAACTCTTCTAAGCTCTCTGGTATGTAGTCTGCATCTATACCTGGTCCATAATGTGTAGGACAGAAATCCTCAAGATCCTCTTGAAAAAATACCCTGTCAGGATTAGAGCGAAGTACAAGCACTAACACCAGTTCCATACATATTGACAAAAACTATAATACAGTGTAAAGAAATATAAGATAGATATAAATACTGGCAATAAGAAATACAGGAGATAATGAAATACTAGAAATAGAAATGCTGGAGATAATGTCATCATCAATGGTATACTAGCAATGAACAGAAATACAAGTGCATGCTAGAACAATAAACTGAAATATAAGTGAATGCTAGAACAATAACTAGAATATAAGGAAATGCTAGATCAATAACTAGAAATACATGTATAGACTATCTAGCTAAGTGTGTGAAACAGCATATCATGTGATCGGCTTGGGACTGATCAAGCTTGCTATGTATGACTAGCTATGATTCATGTAAGGTCAGGCTAACCATCCAGTTAGCTATGATGCAAGCAATAGTCAGGCTAATTATACATAACAGGCTATGAGGCATGTAACGGTCAGGCTGCACCGACGTGAGGTATGGGTGAACTATGATTCATGTAGAGTTGGGTATAATCACATAATCTACTAATGTCTTCCCGTCCCCAGCTAGCACGATGGATTCCAATCACGACTCCTCATGAAGGTCTCGATGATGCCAACTCGTGTGTACATAGTGTCAGAATCATGTATGCTATACAACTAGAATCATAGAGATGATCAATATAATAAAAACTATCAGAGAATGTACTCGCATATGGTCCTTTGCTGGAAATACTGATGTCATATTTCCAAAGTCTTGTCTGAATAATCCAACAGTCCTATAGATATTATTTAATAATAATATTACATCAGTTGATACACTAATATATACACAATCATAAATACACTGAACTCAGAGACTAAGCTAGGGGTGACACTGGTCATCTAATAGGGTCAACGTATGTCTAATTGCACGGGTGTCGTGTCTCAATTGATGTACATAATCAGACAGTCAATCACTAACACATCTAGCCAGTACGTCAGTATACACACGGCAGACAGTTCACTAACATACAGGGCCACATGGTATATGCAATTATATGGGAAAACCACAGTTAGCCTTGGGTCATACAGTATAAATACATATATAGTCATAACTAGTATTTAGCTTTTAATTCCTTATATATATACATCCATATATTTATATATGTATCAATTTGACTGTTATACACATACGCGTACATATACGCATACGAGTTTTGGTTTATTTGCATGCTCTTGCAATCAACATCTAATGAACTTGTCATGAAGCAACACGCTAACATCCTAACATTTTACACGTACATATACACAATCATGAAGAGAACACTCGAACCTGCACGCACGTGAACTAGGGGGTGTTCAACGTCGAGGTGGCGCTCGATTGCATCACGGAGAGGCTCGGCTGCTCCTGCTGCTGTTGTTCAGGCGAGGCTCGTCGGTTCAGCGTCGAGAGAAGTTCAGTGGGCTGCCATGTTGTCGAGTCGTCGAGGAGAGACCTTCAGTCATCGAGGGGAGGCTGATGTTCGTCGATGGGAACGTTCAGGCAAAGTCGTGCGGCTGTGCTGTCAAGAAGGAGGAAGGAAAGTCTGGTCGAAGAAGGTCGGATGGTCGAGTTCGCCGGGTTCAGGCGATCGACGGGGTCGCTGTGGATGGGTGTTGTTGTCGTCTGGTCGAGAGGGGATGGAGATGATGGTGATGGTGGTTCAGCCATTGATGGAAGGTCGGGTTCAGGTGTGTAGTCTGCTTGGTGGAGGACTGGTTCAGTCGTGGAGTCGAGTTCACCTGGGCTCTGGTGATGATGGCGAGGTCTGGATCCAGTCGGTCAGTGCTGCCAATCTTCGGTCAGTCAGGTCTGCGAGCAGGAAGGAAGGGGCGGTGGTGCTGGCGGTGAGCAGCGGTTCAGCGAGGAGGGCTCAGGCCGTCCGGTTGGGCTCCGGCGGTCTGCGAGCAGGGGATGGCCGGACACGGCGGTCGCTCCGGTCGGCGGGTTGACAGAGGGAAGAAGGTGAACAGGAGGGGGTGATGGTTACGGCTAGGTTTAGGTATTGGGGTGATGGTGAAAAAATAAAGAAAAGTTTTATATATATATATATATGTGTGTGTGTGTGTGTGTGTGTGTGTGTGTGTGTGTGTGGAAAAATAGGGTTGGGTATTGACCTAGGTAGTTGGGCCGGTCAACACTCCTTGGAAAGGGCTTTTTCTTCTACATGTAGATATTTGGAGGGCTAGAATTAGGTTTGAAAATGATGGCTAAGGTTTAATGAGGGGTTGATGTTGAGTGTTACACACTCCAAAATTATAGAAAAAATCACATGACCAGTCAATAAAAGAAAATGGGGTTTCTTCATGTGTTGGATCCAATGGGGTGTGGACACCTCAATGCACTTTTGCATACAAGTGCCAAACAATTAGAAAATTACACAAAGTGAGGTTTTTGGATTAATTTTATTAAAATTAATATAATTGGGGTTCTAAAATTAATTGAAATTATAAAGGATTAAAATTAGTTGGGACACAAATATCATGAATGAAGAAGACTCAGAATAGAATATTATCATAATTTGGGTTGCTCAAAATGGGTCGAGATTGTGTCTCCAATTTCGATTAGAACGCACAAAGGTACAAAGTTAAATTTATTTAGAATTAAATATAATTGTTTACGACGAATGTGGTACGACTAAAATGAAGCACAAAAGGGCATAGTTATCAGTTACACAAGAATCAAAATAGAAGGCTGGCACGTCTAGGACAAGGGTGTAAAATTTGTTGGAAGGCAAAAGCTAGGGTAGCGCTCCCAATATCGAAGCAACGGTAAGGTACAACAATCTAAAAAATTACAGCAATTAAATATAAATAAATATCATGCAATATTAACATATTAAATTAAATAAATAAAAAGACAAAATTATCCTTATTCTGAAATGTGGTAGTGACAAGTATCAATGGTAGTGACAGTACTTCAGATTATTCACAGCGACTGCCTCAACATGGAACTCGACGTCCGGGAGCCGAAGCTTGTTTCCCTTTATTAGCACATCAAAGATTCCCATGACGTCATCATATTCGAAAAAATAAGTTTCTTTCGGTTTTGGGAGCTCTGCAGGCTTTTGCTCAGACTTCTTGGTTATATTGGCGACAAGATCCTGCTTTCCCTTGCCATCCCGGGAGCTATTATCGCTATTGTTGTTGTTGTTGTAAGGGCATTTTCTCCTATCATCAACTACGGGAATCTGTATTTCTAAGAGGCGAGCGTCCTTTACTTTCTTCTCAGTACTGACAACATTTATGATGAATGACGCCCAGTCTTTAAACTGAGAGTCGCTCATCCAGAGTCTGACTGTGGGAAGGAGATTTCTTCGGCAGGTGTCCATCAGCGTGGACTCAGGGTTACCGAAGGATAATTTTAGCACCACTTGCCTATATCGCTCGATGTATTTTCGTACAGACTCTTTCTCTCTTTGCGTAATATCAATTAAAGAGGACATCGTCATATCGTTTTCCCTGTCGTAGAACCGTACAAGAAAAAGACTGAGATCGTTAAATAACGAAATACAGTTGTCCTAGATGCTGCAGAACCAATCGAAAGTTATTCCAGATAATGCCCCATCAAAGAGCTTGGTTAAGAAGGCATCGTTGCAAGGCAGATGCCCCGTTGTCGTCTCGAAGTAACTCATGAATTGATGGAGAGATATCTTCCCATCAAACGGAGTCAAGTTAAAGGGCTTGTACTTGGGCGGGTACAGTACATCTCTCCACTCGAGGGGATACGGTTGTCAGATCCCGAGCTCGAGCAGTGAGTCTTGATTACCCATTGAGTCTAGGCGGACCCGGAGTTCTCGTACCTCCCACATTACTTCCCGGGCTTCATTGACTGCGGAAGGAGTAGATGATCTGGGCAGGGGATGATTGCCGCCAGCGGGTGGAGCGGTTGCATTTGAATTCTCGTTGATCCCGAGGTCCAGGCTTGCTTGACCAGAGGCCATTGCTGGTTGTGAGGCTATATTTGTCTTGATCTCCAGCATTGACTGGGTCAAGGCCTGTATTGACGCGCTCATGGTTTGCATTATGGCCTCGAGGGTTTCGAGGCACTATCGATCATTGGGGCCCTCGTGATCGTCCCCTGCCATGTATGTTGTTCTCACATAGGGAGAAATGGATGGGACGGTGGGTGTTACACTTTTTGCCTCAGACTTTTGACGTAAATAGTCATATGAGAAAGTTGGTAGTGCCGCATCCTCTTTGGACTATGAGGGAAAGCTACCCCCAGCATAGGAAGTTGTGTCCTCTTAACGATGGTGGCTACCCCCAGGAATCTTAACATATGTTCCTTAGAAATCACCGTTCTCTCAGAACGTCGGGTTGTCATAAAGGTCCGAGGAATTTTAAACCCCAGCTTCCATAGCTATCTGAGGTCCTGAGGAAGAACTACCCCTGGTGGCTGACAACTTCGTTTTTGAACGGGTGCCCTGGAAAATACCTTCCGTGGATTTCATTGCTTGTGCTCCTTGGACCCGTCTTCTTGATCCGCTGGCCGAGAGTGACAGACTGAAGGTGCTGGACTTCCGATCTCCCTTATGGAGGGGACATTCCGAGCAGAATAACATGAGACAAAGGGCAACTCATCTTCCTCTGGTGCTTGCACATGTTCTCCGGGTTGCAGCCGGGTGTGTGCCTTTGGTTGCATCCACTGGAATTTTGACTGCCTGTTTGTGGGTACTGCTACTTTGTTACAGCAGCAGTTGATAATAATGTTGGCACAGTGATGCCCTGGGAAGGACACTTCATATGTCGTAGTTGATTTTCTCACTTTGCGCTTGTGATTGATCATGTTACACAAGTCAAGCGAGGGCTGATTCACCTTTGCACCCCTCTTATGAGTTCGGGTAGACCAAGCACATGGGTTCTTAGGTGTTGACTTTGCTTGCTGAATTGGGGTTCGTACAAGAACTTTTTTTGGGTTACTGATTGAAGACTCTTTAGATTAACCATGTCTAATTGCTACTGCGGGTTGGACGCATGGGTCAATTTTGTACACTTTTTATCAGGGGCACGCATTACAGTTAGTGTTGTCTGCTGACGGTCGGTCGAATGAGCAATTGCTTGAGCTTGGCGAGCTCGCATTACCCTAGACTTCTTCGTCCTAGCACGCGCCAGTACATAGTATGAAGAGACTAAGTTTACATCTTCGTATTTCTCAACATGGCGCATAGAGTCAGCGTTGCATGAGATTCGGTCGAAGACGGAACTTCTGTTGCTATCCTGGCCGCATACGGCAATCTTCCTGCGGCTGCCGACTAGTGCCGCATAGTCCTCCTTATGCGGCCTTTGACGTTGCCGCATGGAATATGTCTTAGCGCTCGAACTACTGGCATCATAGTATTTTCCTCTGCCAGAGCTCAAGTTCTAAGCACTTTCCTTGTCAGAAGAGGCTGTTGCATGAGTGGGGTCAGCTCGTGTGGACACATGATGTGCATTTCCTGCGGCAGGGAGAGAGACGGGGAGCGCATGCTCCGCAATTGGGTGAGGCACAGTGACCTTTGCAACCCATGTCCTGCAGGTCTTCTTAGGCTTTGCCAGCCTCGGTGAAGTGCCGCCCTCAGAGAGCATTTTCTTAAAGGCTTGCTGGTTGAAGCGTACAACCAGTATCCTTTGGATCGAACCCAGCTTCGACGGGTCGGACTGCGTCACGACCTTCTCATCAGAGGAGAAGGATGTTCCTAGCAGATTTGTCACCTTGTTCGCCATTAAAGTGAGTTTGGAAAAGTTTTGTTCAACACAAACAAAAAAGTACAAAAAAATCCTAGACAGAAAATCTAAGTACAATATTTTTTTATCTGGAGAATGTGACGACGGAGATCGAGTACTGCACCGACTCCTTTACTCCGTTGATAGTCCGACGAGGGAATAAGGGTACTCTCTTCTCTCGTCTCTCTCTCTCTCTTGAGCTTGTGTGTATGTATGTAGCTCGCCTGGAGGGGTATGGTCTCTGACGCAGAAAAACCAGCCCTTTGGAACATCCAAGTTTCTCCTATTTTTAGCCATCATGTTGATGGGCTATAGGTGCCGTATGTGCTTTTGTTTGGTGGCCGCATGGAGCTCCTTCAACAAAATATGGTTGCAACTGTAGCCGCCTACTATGGACAGGCTGTCACGTGTACATCCTTAACATGATGTAGTTTCAACCGTGGGAGCAAATCCAGGCCGAGTTGCCACGTGGACGTTTGTTGCAATTTATTGTTGCTGAAGATCTGGACGGTTCTCGTTTTTATATGCGTGACTTGGTCAGCTTGACACGCGGGCCGCACTTTGTTGGAGAGAATTACTTCAATCGCAATAGAAAGATTTCATCTAAGGGAACCCTGCCACGTTGGAGGCATGGAGTCTGGGACGTATGGAACGCATGGAGTCTAGAACGCATAGGGCCAAAGACACATGGAACGCATGTGGCCAGAGACGCATTAAACGAATAAAGTCTGGAACGCATGGGGTCAGAGACGCATGGAACGCATGGGGCCAAAGACGCATGGAACGCATGGGGCCAGAGATGCATGGGACGCATGGAGTCTGGAACGCATGGGGCCAGAGACGCATGGAATGCCTGGGGCCTTTGCCGTGTTGTACACGTAGAGCTACACACCCGTCAAGAGTAAAGTTCATGTTGACGTTAGGTTCTATCGTTTAGCGTGCTCACATCTTTCGAGCCGTTCAGAAAGTCTTTTTTGTCAGGATTCTGTGTCAGACACAATCTTGTGTCAGGCCTTTATGTGGCCAATATTAGGGCGCATGGATATTGCTTTTCCTTGGCCGCATTGTCATTTTGCGGCCTGATTTCTTCTGAGTCGATCTTGAGTCGCATGTTTGTTGGACGCATGGATCTAGATTTTTTATGCTTCTACATTTGTCAATGTTCGATTCTTTCTTTCTGCTACTCCATTTATAAAGGAAAATATAGAGTATTAGTTTCATTGATGATTCCATATTCTTTATAGATCGATGCAAATTAATGAGAACGATACTCTCCATCTTGATCGCTTTTGAGTCTCTTGAGTTGTCGTCTCGTTTGACGTTCAACTTTTAGTCTTGAAGTCCTTGAACTTATCGAACGCTTCTTCTTTTGATTTGAGAATATAGACGGCCATGTACTTTGAGAAGTTATCGTTGAAAGTAATAAAACTCCATCCCTAATTTTGTGAAGAAGTGCTTGAAGTCATAGATATCTGAGTGTACCACCTCTAGAAGACATGTACTTCGATTCACCCACCTCAACGACTTTCTTATAATCAGTCTGAGAACAGACTTCACATTTCTCCACCTTCTTACTCCCATATTTGGAGATAAGACCTAGACTAGACATCTTATTTATTCTTTTATAATGAATATGTCATAGTCTATTGTGCCATAACTCAAGGGACTTGCCAGAAACATACACTTCTTTGATGCATTCAGCTGAAGTTATAACTTATAGTTCGAATATTCCTTTGGTACAAAAAGTTTTTCCGAAGTATGTTCTTTTGTAGGATATCGCCATCTGGCATGCATTGATGTTCATTCTTAAGCTTACGTTGCACACAGGCTCGACCTAGGGCATGGGCGAGGTGGGCGACCGCCCTGGGCCTCCAATTTTAGAAGGCCCCAAAATTTTAAAATAAGTTAGGTCCATAATCAAATAAAAAAAATCTTTGAAAGGCTTGGGTTAAGATGTGTATTGGGCCAGACCGGCCCAGTCCGAGGTCCGGTTTTGACCGGGTTCGGGTCGGTCCGGGCCCAACCCGGTGGAGAGAGCGGACCGGGCCGGTCCGGTCGGCTTGGCACCCGACCCAGCTTGGACCCGTGACCGGGTCTACGGTGGACCACGCCGAACTGTCTGAGTCCGGACCAATTTTTTTTAAAAAAATTTGTTTACGTTTATTTATATATAATCTATATAATATTACTTATATGTTAATAAATTCAAGTTAAATTTTAAATTTTAAATTTTTTTTTGTTACTAAGTTAATTTTATATAATTTAAAATTTATAAGTTATTTTTAAAAAAAAAATTGGTATAATTTATGTAAAAATTTATGTAAACATTAAGTAAGAACATTTTATTTGATTTCTTTATATCAATATTTATATAACTTTAAGTATAAGTTAAAATCTAAATATTTAGAAGTCGATTTTTTTTTTTTTGAATAACTTATAAAAAAAATGTATAAATCTTTTTTTTTTGAATTTATTATAAATTTATAACTTGAAATTTAAAAAAGTTATTTATATAAATAAGTAAGAAAAAGCTGAATTTAATAAAAAAGTTATTTATGTAAACAACTTAGAACATTAAGTAAGAAAAAGCTGATTTTTTTTATTAATGACAATAAAATTATAAATGTATTATAACATTAAGTAACCAAAAAAAAACTTGTAAATGATATTTTATTTGCATAAAGCTTGTAAAAAAAATGTACAAGTCTTTTCAAAAAAAATTCGACGTCCGTCTTTCGTTGAAATTTATTGCTCAGCTCCTCCTTCAGTAGCATCATCCATAGTAAGAGATTGAAAGTCCAGCTGTGAGATATCGAATCTCTTAATGCTTGAGTTCTTTTTTCAGCACGGGTCCAATCATGAACGCAGACACAAGCTTTCAAAATATCTGGCAGCAACCGACTCCTCAAAAACACACAAACTTCCAAATTTTTTGGGGCCAAATGATCCCACATACCCTCAAAAAAGAGTTGTTATAATGGATATTTTGATCATTTTTAGCAAAATGATCAAAATATTCCTAAAACGTTCAAAAGCAACCACTAAAATGGAAGTATTTTAGTAAAAATATTCCCCAACAGATATATCCAAAAAAAAAATTAAAATTCGGCCGAACCGGACTTGACCGGATCTGAACCGGACTTAACCAGACCTGAACCGAGCCGATCCGATCCGGACCGACCGAATTGAATCTGGTCCGAACAAAGCCGAGACATGACCGGACCGGACCGGACCTGTGGCTTATTAAATCCACACGGACCACAAAATTTTTGTTTCACTTGGTGTGTGAATGATTCTAGTTCCTGACTTCCTGTCAGTCTTCTGTCTTGGTCAATTTAATTGCCAAACATTTTTTTTTATTATATGTTAATGGAATGAAAGTTTCACTATGTATTATGTAGAGTGGCTGGTCATTTGTTTGTCGGTTATTAATTTTAAAATTAAAATATTTACAAAATGTTGTGCCAGGAGAGTTATTAATCTAATTGAAGTACTTAATTTTATAATATAAAAAACGTAGATCTTATTCTAATGTTTGAATTGTATATAGAATTTATTGAATTTATTAATTTTTTAAAACTAAAACTAATAAAATTTTATTATGATCAACTATGTCACAAGATATATTAAATGGTTTAACTATGATATCTATTGAAAATAATATGTTAAAAAACTTGATATTGATAGCTTAATTGATAATTTTGCCAGTAAAAATACTATAAAAAAAATTTATTTATGCAAAAAAAAGTTCAATTTTTAGATTTTGCCCTAGGCCCCACGAACCATAGGACCTGCCTTGGTTGCACAACATACTCCCAAAGATCATATTCTTGGCAATGACTTATACATACTTCACATTTTCTAGGGTAAGTATCTTTTCCAAGTCCGTTTCAGTACCTAATTTCGATCCCTACAACTTTACTTTGGGATTTGTTTGCCATCTGAACATTCTTAACTGTAGGTTCGTAAGTGGTGAACAACTCCTTTGAACACACGTGACAAAATACACCTATGTCCACCTATCAATTTGTGCCTATACCAGATGAATCAACATGTGCAATCATAGCAATCAAGTTGAGCTCACCTTACTCTTTCTGTTTTGGTTTTTGCTTGGACATGCAGTCCTTTTTATAGTGGCCATTCTTTCCACAATTGTAGTAAGCCCCGTCGTTATTAGGCTTGAGCTTGAAAGAAGCTGGACTTCACCTTCAGATGGTTGAAGTCATTCTTCTTGTTGTTGTAAAAAGCCTTTTACTTTCCCTTACAGTCTCCAGTTTGTACTACGTTGGCCTTAACAAACTGCTTGGACAGAGTGTCCACTTTGATCAGATTTCTAGGTTTATCTTCAATATGAATGAAGTGTAGAAGATCTTCTAGTTTTGTCTCCATCTTCTTACGGTACATATCTGTTGTGAACCGATTCCATCTAAAAGGGAGTTTGGAGATGATGGCTCCTACCATAAATTTATCTGCTAGAGGCATATCCTCCTCCTCAAGCTACAACTTCAGTAGTTCCTTGACTTGCGGCAACATGGTCCTCTCGTCCTTAAACAATATTTTGAAGAACTTGTCGACGAGATGTACTTTGGATATCTTCTCATCTGTCTTGTACTGTTTTTCAAGTGACTCACAGGTGTCTCTTGCATTAACTTTTTTATTGTATGACTCTGCCATGGAATTTTCTATGGCATTCAGAATCAACAAATTACACATATTGTTGTCTTTATTCCATTTGTGCTGCTTGTTTATCGTGTTAGCAATGGCTAACACATCTTCCATCTCTGGAAGAGTAGACTTTGGATTTGTTGTTTACAAGTTGAAGATTGAGACTAATCTTCATCTTCCAGTTGTTGTAGAATTTTCCATCGAACTTCTCAAGTTTGTGAAAACTTGCATCGAGAAGATTTGCACAATTTTTCATCTTTGTTGTTCAAATCTTGCTTTGTGATTGTTGTTCCCACGGTTACAAAGATCGTACAAAGTATGAAGAAAGTCGAAATTACATTTGTTACAAGTGACGCTTACAACAACAAACATGAAGATTACAAGTACTTTAAATGTAAAACTAGCAAACTTGCAACACAATTAGTAATACAACACTCGTTACAATTAGAACATAATACGAGAAAGAAATCATTGAGAAATCTCGTTGGGGTAATGAAGATCACCGTTTCTCAAAGCAAGATTTAACCTTATTCTGTTGATCTGCTCTCAGGAACCAACAAGTTCAAGAAAAAAAACTTCTAAAATGTTCCTTTATATTTGTTGCTAACTCTCCTCTCGTAGCATATAATCTCTTTTCACACTTGTAAGAGTGAAGAACTTGAGTTTATATAGGGATCCAACCCCCCCCCCCCCCCCTAGCATCCAACTATCCATAATGTGCAGTAAAGTTGGAGAATAAATTCTCATTAAGTGGACGATTACAACAGTAACCCCTATGGAAAGACAGTTATGCTGAAGAAGCAGCAAATAGCCATTTTTGCACATACATTAATTTTCACGCCAATAGAAAATAAGTGAAATAGAAATTTTCGCTCAAACCATTACTGAGCACAGAACGACACAATAACACACAAAAGCAACATATAGCGTCCGATATGTACGTGCAAAATACAAAGAATGATATCAAAGCATCATTTTGCGTCCTTCGTCCTCACCTTCGTCCGCGTCCGAGTCACTAGGTCCCACAGAAAAATTTCAAAGAAATGAGTGACAAAATATAAATGTTTCTTGAAGGACTTGATCCTATGCGCTATCTTTCCTCATGTGCACAAGTCAACAAAAGAATCTTATACTGAAATACACACTTGGAATTGCCACATGGATGTATGACTATTTTCTAAAGTTCAAATTCAAAACCACAACACAGCTCTGATTCTTGTACTCTCAATTGTGGGTATTTTCATCGTCTCCTTTGACATTGAGATTTGAATCTATAGAGTTCTAGTAATTCGTTGGAATTTAGGGTTTAAATGAAATTTAGGGATTTAGGGTTCACAATTTGATAGTATGGGTGCACAATACAACAAATCTACGAGAAAGACAAAATATTACTTATTCGAGTTTGAAATTTGAAAAAAAAAAAAAAGAGCCTTTAGTAGAGTTTTAGATTTAAATCAAATTTGGAGATTTAGGGTTCAAGCAACTGAATAAAATAATCTTGCCAACTATTCAGATTGTTACAGGGCATTTTCTTTAACAACTAAAAATTTAATCCATGGATACCAACTTAACAGGACATTTGAGTCCACATAACGGAGGGGGCTCCGTCATGAAAAATTAATGTCTAGGGAGAAAGGGTGTTCGATGAAAAAGTCGTCAAGCGTGAGGAGAATTTTTAGAGAATTACCCTTTCTTTTAGATTAGTTTGCAACTGAATACTCTGAACTTTCAGGAATTTACAAGTCGCTAAACTATTAAAATTGAAAACTTGTTACTCTACACTATCAAAATTAACAACTAAATATATTGAACTTTTACAAATTTTCAACTTTGCTACCCTAGTAAGGTATGATACCTTTTAGAAATATAAAAAATATGAAAAATACAATTGTTAAGGGCTTGAAAAAAATTTAAAAAATTCTGTTGCTAATTATAATAGCTTAGAGTAATAAATTGCTCATTTTAATACTTTATTGTAGCATCTTGCAAATTCGTGAAAGTTTAGAATATGTAGTTGTAAATTAGACTTTATTTTATAGCATAAAGAAACATGCAAGTTATTTTCCAATCCTTGGTTCAATAAAATAAAATAAAATAAATCCACTTTCTTGGAGTTGGGGTTTGTTTCTCAATTCTATAATAGTTGTTGTATATTCCATATTATTCCAATGTGTTGTATTATTCCCTTTATAGGGATCAAGTTTTGTTCTCAGAACAATGTCTTACGCATTACATTGTATGGTCCATACCGTCAAGTGACCGAAGAACCCCTCGACGTCTTAACGATACACCAACGACCTCAACAACCTAGATGCCATGATAGAGAACGTCGAGAAAAACCAACCACCACCGAACATAAGAAGACGCAGAGAGGGCGGTGATGATAACATTTGGTTTAACCTAACAGTTGCACAGTAGTAAAAATTTGTGTTTGACATCTTGACATTAAGACGCGATTCACTAATTTCGACAGATTTTGCTTTATTCGTTTCAAACCTGTAGTTTTGACAAAGTTGTATAACTTATGATTGTTATTTAAAGAGCTACATTAATAGATTTGTATTTTATCCATCTTGAATTCAAGATAAGCTTCTAAGAGCAGGAGCCTCTTGCACAAGAAATTATTCAGTGGGCCGGACGGTGATGAATGGTGAGAAATTTAATTTTTTACTCTAATTTAGACTTGCATGGAATTCAATTTTTACCAATAAAACATTAGGCCATCGGACCGGCTAGGACCGACTCATGATTCACCACTGCCACATGGTAAGTCCGGTCCATTGAATAATTTGCTAAATCCAAATGTGATATACTTGACAGCCCAAGCAAAATCTGTGAAAGAACATTTGTTCTCAGTCAGAACCAGTTTTATACCAGACAAGATAAAGAGTCAAAATGCCACTTCAAATTGTTCCAACTCAATAAGCAACTATACAACTCAGGTACTCTAAATGCATGCTCATGTTCATTTTTGAACAGAAAAGAGTAAGTACAAGTGAAATTTAAGATTGTTACAGCCCATGTCTCGAAGGGCTAATAAGTAACCAAAAAAAAAAAAAAAATGTTCTTAATATATAAACGAAGAGGGAGAAAGTCACCTCAATCCCCAGTTTAAATGGATTTTCATTACTCAAGATTCAAGAGGTGAAGATGCCCCCCATGTAATCATCTGGGAAAGGTTTCTGTATGTCTGACTGATTATAAACTGCAATCAAACTCACCATATCTTGTTCTTGACATAGAAGAGTAGCAGTACGACTAATAGCACAACGGCAACAGGTGCCCACATCCGAATCAAAGCCTGCAGCCATGTTAACCATCTCTAATCATTTATCAGGAAAAGAATAGTTATTTAGCAGCATGACAGAAGCAATAAACGGAATGAACCCAAATCAGTTAAAGAGTAGAGAGCAATCACGTGCACATAGTAGGTAAACGGCGAAGAAATAAAAAGCAGTTATGAGTTATGCATGTTTGGCGGTGACAGGAGTGAGAACCTACAAACTGTGCTTAGCATTCAGCAGTCCAAACATACTGGTTTACAAGAAGGAATCCGGAAAAACATAAGCAGAAGATGAAACTACACAAAGCATAAAAGGCAAAGCACCCGACATGAATTAGAAATCCTAATGATATATCCACTTAGCATACAATGCTGCCAATCAAAAGAACAATGACACCCTTCAATAATTTGATAATGATGAAAATATAATAGAAAAGTGAGGATAAGCAAAGAGAATGCTCATACATATGCTATTAAGCGAGATCTTTGCAGCCTGCAAGGTTGCTAAGCACATATTAAGCTTATTTTTAATTATCACAAGAATAGCTTATACCAGTGACATCTTGGCAATGTATGATCTGAAAAGATGGTGTCTACTGAAAGAAATTCGATAATGGATCACCTACTTCTCCATTGCCACGTTGGGGATGGCTGGAATCCTAACTCGGTTGTCTGCTCCCCAAGTAGGGTTCAATTCACCAACCATTCAGGACCTCAGAAGCAAACCGAATCAGGGGGCATCCCGAATTATTTGGTGTATACTGTATTCCGTCTCCTTAACTTGTAGAGGGGTATTTTGGCAATTATGTATGTAATTTATCCTAAGTATTATTTAGGATTTAGGAGGGGCTTTCTTGAGACGCTATCTGATTACCAGTACTATCTTGTATTCTCCACTATATGAAAATAGTGAAAGAAGAATGATCTTGCTGCTACATGTGGTTTTTCCCTGTTTGGATTTTTCCACATAAATTTTGTGTCATCTGTATTGTTGATTCTTGTTTGTGTTATGTCGCATTTATCTTGATTATCCATTACAGACGTCATATGGTGAATCTTCTTGTAAGGTTGTGGGGGTACTCATCAAGTATACTTAAGCATGACTATGTAGCACATATGGACTGGATGGAGAGAGAAGCTAGAATTGTGGGGACAAACTGGTTGCACTAATATTATGACCCTCACTGAATGAATGGAGCTGCAGAAGTGTTTAAGTTTGAAAGTTGGAACTGAAGACCACCACCAAAAAAATCCAACACACACTAGTCTTTACATAAGAGTAGCTTCTAGCATAGGCCAGGCAACATTCTGAAAGAAAGAGAAGCAGGCATCCACAAAAAATGCAGAAGCAATAGGAAGTAGGCTTACAGGCCTAGGGTGACTACAACATTGCTTGAGCTAGACATACCGACTGACTCCACCTTCATTTTGCAGAATCAAGCTTTATCAGGAATTCATGTCAGCTGGAAGGATGTTTGACATCCTCCAAATTGCATTTTGAGTATGGTGCTTTTGTTCGATGTTTTTGAGAAGGATGTATCTTCCGCTTCAAGGATTTATGATGATCACATGCTTTTAGTGTTCTTCCTATGATACTTGATATACAGCTTATAAGCTGGAGTTCTGTTTCTTTAGATTCCTCATATGGCTACGACAGCATCCCTGTGTGAGATCTATAAGGACACGAGATGGGATGAGCAGCACCAATTCAAATGGAAGATATAAAACATCGCATTTATGAATTGCTTATTGCTAGCTTAATAGTTAATAGAGACAGCAAGCAAAATGATGCAGGAAAACCGCGCAGCTGAACTGGGTTTAATTTTTCGGAAGAAAAAGATCAAAAAATTTCTAAATTGAGGATATGGCTTCTTCTTTTTTGATATGTCCTTTCCACCGGGTTAGGAACTAAGTTCCCAAGGAGGAATTTGACATGACCCCACTAACAGGATATGGCTATTGTAGATATTAATTTTTGTAAGAAAAATTAATAGACATTGATTTGGAAGAGTATTTTATGTTTTCCTAATAAAAGAAAGGTTGTTGGGCGAAAATATGAATTCAGATTTTTGGGTCTAAAATGAAGCTAGTTTTAGGGTAAGTAAATCCTAGGGTCTATGGTTGAAACTTGGAATTTGGTAGCACCTAAGGCAAGGTTTAGGATTGTTTTGGAGTAAGTTGGAAAGTGTTTCGAAGGATTTTAAAGATTTTCTAAGTGCTGAAACACTAAAAAGGGGATACAATTTTTCAATATGGAAAACAATTATTATGTATGGGTCTTATGATGAAGAAAGAAAAAAATAGGAAGGAACAATAGCGGATCACTCGACGAAGGGGATTAGGGTTCTAGGCTTCATACCTAGGATTAGGATTTGGGCTTCACCCCAATTAGCAATTTAATATTTAAGTTTTAAAAAAAAACTCAATTCTGCACTCGTTGATAATAAAAGTCTAATGTTACACATCCTTTTATTGACTGACTGTAGACTTGGAAAATAAGATGCAAATGAAGTATTAAATGTAAAACTGCAAACTAACTAAAATCTGACAGAAACTCAGATCAGACTCAAATAGTTCAAATTGGACCCAAACTCAATTAAAAGCAAAGTAAATAGACCGAACTATTTGTAACTAATCTGAAGCTCTCCTACAACATGATCCTCAATTGTAGACGATAACTGGTTCTCCATGACAGAGATGTGATCAAAATGGATGGCTAAAATGTGTCAGTGGCAGATTTAACAAGACCAAGGGGTGATCTAATGGTGGTAACACTAGTAAGGGAGGGGAAGACGTGGGTTCGAATCCCAGTCCGGACAATAATTAAAGGGAGAGGGTCTCTGTGCTAGTAACCCAAGACATGTACGGTCACTAATGATTGGCCTTATCTCAAAAATTAAAAAAATTAAAAATTTAAAAAAAATTAAAAATTTAGAAATTTAGAAAAGGCAGGTGAAAGAGTTAGAATTTTATCTCTAAGTTTTCCTTCCTCAAACTATGCAACAGAATGCTTATCGAACAGATATGATGTACATTTGATGTACTTGTTTATTGTAGCATAACAAAGACATTAAGTGGATAGGATGAAAATGGATACAAATTAAAATGTCCATAACAGATATTAACTACCCTACACAAAAGTGGTAAGGTTAGACAGTCAGGGTTTCAGCTACTAATTTTCTCTCTCTCTTTCGTGTAAAAGAATAGATGCTCGACATAATGTATATTCCACATGATGACCCTAAACTGAACTTGGCATGAGGATCTAAAGAAGGATATGGTTTTAGTTGATGTTACCGAATATATGGCCCTTAAGGGCCTTAACAGAAGCAGAACAGAAGAAAAGGATTCAAATAGTTGACCACAAATTTTGGGATCAAGGCTTTGTTGTTGTTGTTGTTACTCATTAGACCACGTGAGCCATAAAAAAAAATTAAAAAAAAACTTCCCTGGGCATAGAGGTTCACTACCAACAAATGCTGACTCTCTTCTCATATGAACTTGCTGCCTTCCACATATTGGCAAGCACAGACTCGAAAACTATTCCATAAACCAATGGAACAGAGGACAGTTCAACATTTTTCTCCATGTCCTTTCCCTCCCTTTCTTTCCTCTGAAACAATGAATTTCCTATAAAAGCTCTTTAAGGGTGACTAGATTATCTAATAAACCTTTACATAAAAGCAATCAACGGGATTCTAAGGATGTATATGTTCACGAGTCCTTCCTTTGTGAAGAAAGCCCCTACACTCTAATAACTTTTTATATTGCTCGATACAAGTTTCCACAGCATTGTGCAACAAGCCTTAATGTCGCTCCAACTCAATGTATATAGGTATGTTTTCACGTGTATATAATTGTAGCCATACAGCACCCATATCCTAAATTTTCTAAAATGTCATATTCTGAATTATACTGTCCAGGAGCAGGACCCACCGCAGGCCGGCTCCCCGAGTTTTCGGTTTTGCTTGTATATAGTCTTCGATTATCTATAGTTTAGTCCATTTTTCTTTAGGTGGGATTGCCATTCCTTCGCTCTTTGGCGTAATGTGTCATAAAGATGGATGCAATTCCCTGTAGTATAGTACCTCTTTGTCTAGACTTGTCTAGACTCTTTATAGGCTAGGGGACTTAGAGGGTGCTCCTTGATTGCATGAGCTTAATTGCAATCCAAAAGATCCACCTAGGTTTTACGACATGGGTTTCTCATGTTCATAGCTAGGAAAATTTGGAGGGTGCTCCTTGGTTGCATGAGCTTAATTGCAATCCAAAAGGTCCACCTAGGTTTTACAATATGGCCCTCTCATGTTCATAGCTATTTTTGTTAAGAATTTGGCACCAACGTAGAGGGTTGGCGTCAGGTCGATAGTTGATCATAAAACTTGTCAAATCTTGTCTGGAGCTTTCTTTTTCTTATGATCCATACCCCATTCTAATGGGAGAAGGCTTGGATGATGAGAATGATAATGATGATGAATCCATTTTCTTTAGATAGTCAACATTCAAATGGTAGCACAATTGGTTAAATGATGAGATTC